>NW_020869458.1:1444486-1466986 GCF_003789085.1 Penaeus vannamei
AATCTTGGTGTGGCAACCACGTGTTTTTGATGTTCACAAATGACAATAAGTAATATTTAGATATATGTATATTCTGGTGCATTGCTTTAACAAGGAGCACAGTATTGAAAGTGGATTTTTTGCTTATTATATCAGTGGTCTTGATTGCTTTCTTTGTTTATTTTTGAAAATTTAGTCTTTTGATTCTCCTAATAACAAATAGATCTCCTTCTATTTAAGTGACACTTGAATTAATATGATGACTTTGTTTTGCGGCTCACATCAATGTTGAGGGTTACTCTTTTTGTATATATGTGTTGTTCCTTGTTACTGGTTCTCAGGACTTAAAGGAAATAAAGCTCAGTTTCCACTAGTTGGACTCAGGCCTGGTCCTAGTGCCATATCTGGCTGCCTAGCCTCCTGTTTTGGATACATGCACAAGCTTGCCTTGTCTAGGCTGGCCTTAATATGTTTTTGATAGTGTTATAAGTAGGTGTTGATATTTAACAAACATCTAAGATGGATCTTTCATCGTCCCTTTCCACAAATAATGATAGGATGTGGGCAAAATATACTTTAGGTCAGAGTCCCCTAGCTTCCCAGATTGTTCATCTAGGTCTGGCCAAAAGGGTAATATTATTGGTTTCAGAGTCTGATGAGGCAAGTGGAACCTTGGCATAACAGTGTGGGAACAACTGACTAGGCAGGACAGTATCTTTGGCAATTTTGTTATATTTTCCAGCCAAAACAGTGAGAGGAATTGTGCAGGTATTACCTGAGCCAGTTTTTATTACAGAAAGCATTGGAGACATTTGCTTGAGTTTAAAAACAAATTGTATCCTCATTCTCAGCTTTTTTTACGTGTTGATAGTGAAAGAGCAAGCACTGTAATTAGCTAATCACTGAAAAATAGTGTGTTTAGGAGTAGAAGTTAAAGGAAATATTTTTACCAGCTCATTTTTAGAAATGATTGATTTTGATTATGTGGGATAGTTTGCCTTTATTGTGGCTACATTATCAAATTTGCCTTTATTCCCAGTGTATGATTGATTTATCTTCGAAGGTAATAGAAAATTTTCCAATAAATAAATAATTCAGTTATCAGTTTTCAGTATTTTTATCATTGCAGTATAGAATAAAATTGTAGTAATTGTTAGCATTTGTGATAAATGGGGAGTTTGTAAGATAATTTTTGGAATTATTTGTTATCACTGCATTTTTTTGTATATTGTTTATATCTAGAAAAGAGCAGTATTTTGTGAGTATTACTATTTCATGTATTATATGATTTATTTTTAGTGAAAGGAGTATATATATATATCTGTTCAGTTGACATAGTGACAATTTATTTCTAATATTATATAACTTTGTAATCATTCTTGTGCAACTGCTTAGTGAGTTGGACAAGTTAAAAGACACCAGTATTAAATTTATATTGGCTAGAAAATCAAAACTTTTTCTTGCTCTCTCACATTACCTCAAAATGAGCTTGTTAATGGTTTGGAATATATATTGATACTTCTTGTAGGTATTGGCTTGTATATATATTTCTTGGTTTTGTAGACAGTTGATTTGTGTCAGAGCTATAATGCTTTGAGAGGAGTTTATGTATTAAATGGGGTTTCCTTTGCCCACCCAGGACAAAAAAAATGTATCTGTGGTACTATATATTGTTATCGTGTTTAAGCCAGTTTTTAAACTCTGTTGGATATTTGTATTATGAAGAATAAAAAAGGAAAAGATCCAGTGTTCTATTTCTGTTTATCCTTGATGCTGCTGATACAATGAAGAAGGTCCTCTTCAGTGAGTGAGTCCTCAAGACACCAAGCCACGTTATCTCCATGGAGTTCTACCCTCTTTGTTATTATTGTTATTTTTTGTGTTCTTTTCTTTTCCTCTTTACATGTAAATAGAGTTTGTTTTGTATGTTGATCCCCCTTGGTGGATGTGAGGTTTATGGTTTATGGTTTTTGTGTTTGTTCTGTTCGTGTATTGTCATTTGCTTTTGTTATTTCTTAGATTTATTCTGTGTTTATTGTATTTGCTAATATTTTTATTTTTCTATATTTTTGTTTTGTCATTAGTACTAGTCTCTGTTTATATGGCTTTTAACATATTAATATTAATATTATGTCTCATGAAATATCTCACAATGACAGAATATCCCCAACCAAAGAGTTGAGCAGCTCCCTTTGGCGGGGGGGTTCAGCCAGTCCGGCCCGAGGGCCCCATGTGCGCTCTCAGCCCCTCAGCTCCATCACCTCCACACTCGGCTCAGCTAAAGGCCAGGGACTCAAGTTCCTGCAGTCATCACGTGATACACTCAACCAACTGTGCCTACTGCATCTTATAGGAGCTACAGGTGGGATGTTTTCTGTGATATACTTTTGTACAATTAGGACAGTAAGCAAGATGTACAGCAGGTCTGACATTTGGCATGTAATTAGTACTAAGAATATCTTTTCAAATGTGAAATTCGCTAAATGTGATTAATAAAGGTAATGGGAAAAAATCCATGCAGTTTTACTTGTTTGAGAGTAAAAAACTAATTTCTTTGTTCATCATTCTCAAATATCATTATATGAAATTAAGTGAAAGAAATGAAAAGGGTATGGAAATCATAATCCTTTAATATGTGATAAGGAGAGGGGGATTATCACCAATAATTTTCAAGCACTGCTGTTCAATCACCCTTGCTTTGTCTTGTAAAGTGTACCTTACGAACTTCTTTCCCTTAAAATTCCAATGGCTTTTTTGTCACTTTTACATTCATATTTGTCCATATCGTTATCAACTATTCGCTGGCTCTTTCTCTCATGTAAATTCTGATAATTTACAGTATTTAAGGAAGAGTGAAAGAGACTAGGTTAAATTTGATTTTGGCAAAAATATGGTCCCCCAAAAGCATTTATTTGCTCATTAAATGTGAGGTATGGTAGCCAAATGTAGGGTTTATTTTGATCTATCTTTGTGCAGACGAGTGAGTGAAAGTGGCAACAGGAGCACTTCGACGGGTGACCTCCGTGGCGGTGCCCGGACAGAGCTGTCAGGGACACCACAGGGTGATACTTCAAGTGTGGCAGATGCCAGTACTGCCCGCAGGGTCACCCGCAAGAACAGCCTACGTGACCGCTTGCGGCAGCTGCCAGCATCTCTGACTTTGGAGCGACGCCGGCAAGTTACAAGCAGAAATGGTCAGCCTGCACAACAACAACAACACCAACAACAGTACCAAAACCATCAAAATCAACAGCAACAGCCAAAGCCAAAAATCCTACCCAAGCCCAAGGACAGCAGAGAGGACGTGGAGTATGAAGTGATGCATCCACCTGAGGGAGTGCTGAAAAAGGCAAGTCTCTCCATGGGGCAGGAGGCTGGCCAAGATGTATACGTTTCCATTGTGGAGCAGCGAGTGCAGGACGTAAATGCTGCATCAACAGAAGCAACACAACGCCAGTACCCACACTATATGCTGCCTACACGTGCCAGTAGCCACCACATGCCAGCCAGGCCCTCCTCAGTAGACCTAGATACACGTGCCAGCCCAAGCAGAAGCCCCAGCAGAAGTGGCAATGGACGCTGGAGTGGCACACCACCCCCAAGTGGTCGTTCCAGCCCTTCCAAGCTGGACTTGAGTGGCAGGCGAGGCAGTGTTGGAGGGGAGTCCCCTTACGACCCAAATCACCAAGAAGAGGCTCCCTGGATTGCCTGGCCTCTTCTCGACCAAGAGCTCTCTCCCCACCTATATCTCCACTACACACACCCACACGAAGCTCACATGGGTCAACCAGCAGTTTACTGGCCTCAGAAGAATACCGTGAAGGCTCTCCAGAAAAACTTTGGATCAGCTCACTACGGTCTGATCACTCCAGACAGAAACTAATATGCCGTGCATCCCCAGAGAAAAAAGATGGGAGAACCCGCTCTGGCTCAGGAGAAGCTCCAGCCTCAGACCGCCTGAAACAGACTGCACTCTACCATCCCCTTCAGATGCGCAACAGGGTGGACCCTATGAAAGCTACTTTTGAGTTGAGCTTAGATCCTCACACATCACAGATTTACACCAGCGACTTGACAAATTTGACCGAGTCCGTCCCCACAGGTAGTAAGCCTCATATCCTTGGAGAAGGTAATGAAGCAAAGGTCACAGTTGTGTCTCCAAAGAGACAACCAAGGGAACCCCTAAGGATGCAGTCCACCCCTCGCCCAGAGGTACCACCCAGGACCAAGTTTCTGTCACCCAGTGAGCGCACTCTCCCCTCTGGTACAGTTCTCTCTACCAGTGCCTCTACACTGCCTCCACCATCATCTTCTGGTCTCAGTGGCTCATCCTCCACGAGGTCAACACATCTTCACTGCCAAGCTACCCCTCCCCTCAGATCTTGGCATCACCTGAGAGACAGAGTCTTGGACAGTTGGGGCTGAGCCTTGGGGCAGGCCAGGCAAGGACTTCCAAGCAAGTTCCAAACCTCAACCATTCGCACACATAGTGAAGAGAGTGATGCACTCAGAACACCTCTCAAGGTAAGACCTGCTAAAAGTTTTGTTAATTTTTAAAAAAATTAGTGGCCTGTTTTATGGAAAATTTAAAATACAAAATGTATTATATCAGGGACAATCATAATTGGATTATTATTTTTTTTTATTATTATTATTTTTTTTTGCCATATGCTTTCTGTTGAGAGGTAAGGAAAAGGGCATGTGTGCCTGTCTTATCAAAATGTTTCAGTTCCCAAAAGTGATAAAGTGATGTAATCATTGAGTGGATTCACACAAATATGATTCATGATTTCCATAGACGTGAATGAACTTCACCCATGAGGCATCTCAGGTGTGAGACAGTAACACTTCCCTTTCTATCCCACAGCCTGCTATGGGAGTCTCCATGATAGGCAAACAACGCAGAACTCCGGGCATCTTGTCACCGTGACGTTTTTTTCTCCTCACCCCCATCCTCGCCAACAACCCCCTTCTCCCCCAGTATTCCACCACTAATGTGTGCATCATCTAGCACCAGTACTGGCACACAAGCCATACAATCACAGCTCACCAGTACAGCTCACTTATGAAGGCAAAGACAGGCAAATTGCGGCAGCAGAAGGTAGGGTTCATTCCTTTAGTTTTTGTTTGCAGCCATGAACTGTCAACAGTTAGCTACTGAAAACTCATTTCATATTAGAAATTCAGTGTAAAGAGATTGTCTATGATCCCTCTTTTCCTGTAATTTAGAACTTTGGCAGGTAAAATGAAACAAGATGTCCAGTTGAAAGGAAAGAAGTCATTGGATTCTAACTCGGTTTCTTTCTTTCTTTGAGGTTTGCAAGTTAATTTTTTACTATACACAATGCATATAGTCTTTTATGCTTCTTGTGTCCCTGTATGCGCCCTTCAAAAGTTAACAAAGTCATTATTTTTATGAAGTCTTCTCACGGTAGTAAAAAAATTAAGAGATTTCATATTTAAGCTTACTCTTAAAATACTTCCTTTCAGATCCTTCCACACTACCCAGGCATGGAATACCCACCAGTCTTTGAACCAGGCTCCTATTCACTGTGTGGCAGTCCCCCAGAGCCACCTATTTACCAGGTCCCAGGAACGCCTACAACTGTTGTTCCAGAACATCAGGCTGTGAATGTGAATGTGGCTGGTGGGACTTACCTACCGGAGATGGAATCCTCAGATGGAAGTGAAGGATCTCATACTCTGCTAACTGAGAATCGGAAGCAAAGACTCAGTTAAATATATATGTGCCCAGTTTTGTAAGTTCAGGGAATGAGTCAAGTTCACATCCAAATTCTGGCAATATCTTCTACATCAGGTACAAGATCCCACCAAAACTTGTATGTAAGTTCACCCTCTGTGTTAAGGTCACATCAGAACTTGTATGTTACTTCACCATCAGGATCCGTAAGTCACCAAAATGTGTATGTAAGTGCTCCTTCTCGGTCCAGTGTTCAGCAGGGTAATGAAGTTACTGTGCCACACAGG
Source organism: Penaeus vannamei (assembly GCF_003789085.1). Taxonomy (NCBI): domain Eukaryota; kingdom Metazoa; phylum Arthropoda; class Malacostraca; order Decapoda; family Penaeidae; genus Penaeus; species Penaeus vannamei. Next base: position 1,450,454 of record NW_020869458.1, read on the forward strand.
CCAGTTACTATAGGCTTCTCTGGCCCTGGCTGCAGTTCCTACCAGAATGTGTTTGTGACGAGTGTTAGTGGGTCTGGAGTAAGCAAGGAGAGGCAAAAGTTAGTGAGTAGTGTTAATCTCACAGAAGAAGAGGATGCTGTGGCAGTACTGAGGGTAGCCAATTCTCCGTCAAGGCCACAAGGCCCACCTAGACTGCTGCTTCCTGGACCTCCAGAGACACCTCCAAGTGACAATGAAGCAGACCTGACAACCTCTTCCACACAGACAGAAGCTTAGGTGTAGAGTGACTCAAGTGCTTGTTCACTATAAACCATAGGTGCATCTTACTCCGGGTGTTGATTTGAATGGTGCTGCAATGGTGATTGACCAAATCATCTGTGATGGAAGAACCTATTAGTGTTTATGGCCAGAATTGCATTTTCTGGTCAGCAACCCTCCTATGGAATGGCTTTAACAGTCTCGGGCTTTCATAGTTGTTAGGTAGTAAGGTTTTGTTTTTTTGCATCTAGATTGTCCCTGCATGTGCTGACACAACCAATACTTTTCATGTGATGAAAAGTTGTTCAAAGAAGGGAAAACCTACTGTGATCATGATTTTTCTTAAGTTGTACAGTGAAATGTAATGTAAATGTTTGATTGTACAGGTACTTCTGTTTATTTCTCTGAAGATGGCATTACACAGAATTCTATATAGGAAAGGAGCTGCTGAAAGAGGCCCAGCACCAGGCCGTGATAGTCTGTGCCTTATTGGAATAAAATTTTGGAGAGTGTTACTAGGTAGGAAGTTCTCTGAAAGAGTCTAAGTTGTTCATAGTGTATAGGATATGGATATAAAGGAAAAAATAATTGTAAAACCTGTGTGTGTGAGTGAGTAAGTGAGTGGGTGAGTGAGTGAGTGAGTGCGCACGCGCATGCGTGTGTGTATGCGTGCACATGTCCTTTTTTTCCCATGCACGAACATGTAAAAAGTACACATGTAAACCATCTGTATATATTGCATACATGTGTATACGTGCAAATGTATACTCAGATATACAGGCTTGGGTATGTATATTGTTTGTATGTCATTTTATTTTGGTTACGAGGTGTTCAAAACTCTACAGCAATAATTAAGGTGTTTATTTCTGCACAAGAAAAATATTACTGTATGCTTATTCAATGTCTGAGATGAAAAGCTTGAATATGTATTCAACTTTGAAATGTTTGGAATGCGCTGAGTGATGCATAAAACCTTTTGTAACATGTAGCTCAGTGCAGTAATATTAAAAAAAAAACAAGTTTGCTGAAAGCACAAAAAATATAAATGTTTAAACTTATATTTTGGAGTCATAAAGAAAAGTTATTTGATTTTCTGATGTAGTTAGGATATATTATGGTAAAAAAAAAATCTGTCATCTCACTTTACAGATTTATTTTCATTTTTTCTGGAAATTAAAGATATAAAGATTATTCTCATTGTAAAGAAGAAACAAGGATTATAAATTGTTATAAAAATAAAGATTACAAATTTTATAAATGTTATTCATTTTAGACACCTTGCACAACACCAATATCCTTTTTATTTTTTTTATTTTCATATATTTTGCCAGAAAAGGGGAGTGAGTAATGATTTCTAACTGTTTGAAGAATGGCCCATTGGTTTTTAGTTAGTCAAGAAAGTATAGAAAAAATGAGATAGAAATGAGAATGCCTTGTGAGTGTTAGTCGAGAGAAAATTTTAATGGTGAAGATTTTACTGATCTTATTTCACTCAGGTGGTTGGGGAATGCCCAATCCAATTCTTCTATTCTTGTATTCATATTACTGCATTTTCGTGAAAGTAGAAAAAAATGCTCTTATGGAAAAAATAAGCAAAAATAGGAAAATAATTGATTGGATGTATCCTGGCCATCTTTTGGAATTGAATGAGACTAATTGGATGGTCAGAACTTTTATTTTTCAGGAAAAAGGAGGGAGGGAGGGTGGATGGACGGATGGATACGGGGGTTGTTTATGACCTTAGTTCTTTATCACCGAAGATCTTTGGTGAGGGCCTTGAGGTCTGTGACTAAAGTTAAGTCAGCCAAAGAAGAACAGGCGGGTCTTCTTGAGGCTCCAAGCAATCACGAGTGAAAATCCATTGTTCTGCGTGGCTTCCCATTTCTTTCTGGGCACCACCACCGTGCGTGCACACCACTTAGTTGGTTCCCCAGCAGGCACCTCTTCAATTCCCTGCGGATGTCAGCATCGAGCTGGCGCCGCACCTCGTAGAAGTGGTGCGGCATGGCAGCAGGTGCGTGTACTGCATGTGGCTGTGCAGGCCGGAGGTAGATGTGGTTCGGGGGGCGGCTCATCTTTGGTAGAAGAGAGCGCTCCATATAAATACTGCAACCTGGTACAACTGCTCAAAATACTCAGCCTAACGCTCCCGCACAGTAACAGGATCTGAGACGACGATCTGGCCACTTACAATGCGAACTGCTGTCACCTGTGAAGAGGGCTTGGAGTTCAGCTTTCTCAGGGTATGCAGGCCGAAGGTCATTTACTAAGAAATGGCCTTCGACCTCCTCAGCAAGACTCCTAATAAACTGTGCCTTGTCCCTTCTTAACAGAGATCGAGTTCTACGCACCTGAGAACGGTGCAAATCCCGATTCCCTGTCAGATGAGCCGCACGGCAAGCATCTGTGGCTTCCAGTGTCTCCTGCGAGATAAAATTCTGTATTGTCCTCGAGCGTTCACCAATCGACTCTTGGGCTGCATCGAGCTTTTCGCGCTTGAAGGTGTCCCACAGAAGTACAGGGTCGTCAGACTCGAGCGCTGTGAAACGACCAGAGATTGCCTCAACAAATCCCAGAGTACACTCCTACTCCTTCAGCCTGTCCAGATGAAACACCCTAGGGTGGTCATTGGACCGCTGGGGAGTTTTGAAGTGAACCCGGAGGGTAGCCACAACCAATCTATGGTCAGTACCACAGAACTCGGCACTCCTATACACCCTGCAGTTCTGGAGGATCCTCCAACGAGTTCTAACGAGTATGTGGTCGATCTCCTCGGCAGCATTACCCGCATCGCTGTACCATGTCCAGCGATATGGGTCTGGCCTCTGGTACCAGAAGCCAGAAATCCTAAATTTCTGGGATATTAATACTAGTTATTAAAATATATGACGATCACAGGATGCCAACTAGAGAAATTATCAATATGCTCAATTAATGGCGTTTGAGTAGATCACAGATAGCCTTTCATAGAAAGAATCATGTTTACATAGAATATCATTACTCAATCAGTGTGTAAAAACAGAAAAACCCGTATTTTTAATCTCAAGAAATTTTATTCCAGACTAGAGACCCTCTTACCGTTGCTATTTTCATACCAGTTGTGTCCGTGGTCTAAGTCCTTGAGATTAATAGATTATAAATTTGTCTTGCAACTGGACCTCAAACTTCACTATCAGTTACTTGATTAAAAAAACACCTAGATGATCGAGTTGAAAATCACTTTAAAGACAAACACATTTATCATCCACTTTGAGCTAATCTAGCTGCTAAAGTACGAGAGTTGCCAGATCATACATTTTTAGACCTACGGTTACCTTTGCAGTGGAATTTCAGTCTCTGAATTCTTAATCTGTAAGTTTTATTTGTAAGTCTCTATATTTTCGAGCAATAATTTATATGACAAAGTACTGAAGACTGCACAGCAATTATTCGTATTGGCGTTTCAAGATAATCTTGTAAAGATATATGAATGTTGTGTGTGTGTGTGAGTGAACACAAGCACAAAAACAGTAACGTGTACATACACAAAAAAAAGAATTCATGTGTATATCTGTTTATATTTTACATTAGAGTATACGGATTCCGCATTTCCCTAAACGGACAACCTATCACGCTTTTCCTTCACTGAGAAAAATAGGTTTGGTGAGCTTTTTTAAATGAGTTTTTGTTTCACTGATTATTCATATCATGTGCACAATTATCCATACATTTTTGAAAAGTGTCGGTTAAAATTCACACATGGGTACTGAGGTCATCAGTATGTAAAATCTTATGAGCGGAAGCCTGCTTTAGCAATATATTCCGAAAAAAAACTTAACTGAAATTGTTGAGGCACCGAAACGTTTACATAGAGGGTTCTTTTTGGTTTGCTTATGTTAAGTAATACAACTTATGTTAAGCTTTATCTCGTGATCTGCTACTGGGCTGGTAGTTACTTCGAGATCACATATAGTGTCAGTATTGTTATCATGAGATCTATGAAAGTTGTTGGATTCGTCTATGACTTGAGCCAAGTTCGTACTCCTAATTAATCTGCTGTTTGTTGCCAAAAGATTGCCATTGAAATCTAGACTTACTGTGTAAGCAAATGCTCTTAAAAGTCTGAAATATAGTTAAAAGTTGTGCCTTGTGTGTGCGGGTGAGTTGATATATGTAGCCAACAATCATGGAAGTTTCCTGCATTATACAGTAACCCATACATCCTCGACGCCCTCGACTTCGTCAACAGCCGTGGTGACTTCTGCTACCTGCTTAGAGGTCCACATCGATGAGCCACTGCAATAGCACTCTTGTGACCATGTCGTTGTTGTTGATGACATAGGTAAATTTAGGAACGCAACCCTACACCTCAATTGAACTACAGCCAGTGTTTTGAATTAACATATCATGCCATCTTTCCCACAAACATTCTGACTCTTCATTCAATTCTGTTGTTAGTGATCTGTCAGAAAATTTTCTGACTTGTCACTCTCTCAGCACCATAGGCTCATCAGACTACTTTTCAGCCTTGAGTGTGATTAGCATCTCTGCAAAGAGGGATAGTGCACTGACACGCACCAACCAGCTTAAAGATGGTGCACAATGGGAAGGATTGTGTTGAGGTGAGCGAGAGTGATGGGGGAAGAAGAATATATATGGTAGCCACAATCAAGTATGAAGAGGATCAGGGCAATGAGATGGAGGAGAGTTTTGAGGTCTGAACCCCAGGAGGCGACGGCAAGAATATGATCTTGCCAGCTTGGAGTCAAAAATTGTCAGGGGAGTGGAATTGGAGCAGAACATCATGAAGAGTGAGAGGAAGTTGGGGCCCTATATGTGGACAAGATAAAAGGAGAGAGAAATATTTAGAGGCAGAAAACTGATGGCCTAAGAACACCGAAGTTGACGGAGAGCAGTATGAAAGAGCCAGAGGCAAATAAGGCTAACTCAGTTTACAGCATTGAGATATTGTGTTTCTGACCACACTGCTTTGTGGAACATCTTCAAATTAGAAGCGATCAGAAAGGAAGGACTAGGGTGGATATGAGTAGGAGGAGGATGGATATCGGCAGTCACTTGGAGTGTGGAGGGAGCATGAATTGTGGAAATCTGTCTCAAGCATATAGCTTTGAATATCTTCTAAGGTTTCTCCAGTGGACTTGGTTGGAGAGCCTTGTGAGACAAAGGTTTCTTAGGAGGAGGGGAAGTGGAGACTGGTGTTTGAGGAATAAAGGTAAAGGTAGGTGAAGGTGAGTGTGTGGTAGGAGACGAAGGGGTGGAACGTTAATCTGTCTGCTGCGGGTAGTGCGGGGAGGAAGAAGGGACGGTGTTGGGGCAGTAGAGATTGGAGCTGTAGTTGAGATTGGAGTGTCTGGACTTAGCGTGGCAAAAGAATTTGAATGGGGAAGATAGGAAGTAGAAGTGGAGGTGGGAAAGTAAGTATAGGGGAGGGTCTAGGAACATCCAGGGTTGGAGGGGGAGGGACAGAGCGAGCGACATTACTAGAGAAGGGAGTATGAGAGAAACCTAGTCGGCATGCTTCCTGTCTGTCTTCACGCATTGAGACCATTTTTGTATCTGAGAGTTGCAACCTCAGACTCAAACTTGTAAATGGGACAGTCTATAAAATACATTATGAGGGCCACCGCAGTTAGCACATGTGCGTGTTTGTGTAGGGCAGTTTGATCGGTTATGGCCGGATTGGGCACATAAGGGGCATCGGTCTGTGGAACAGCAGTGTTAGGCAGATTGTCTAAAGCGCCAACAGCTCTGACATTGACGGGGAAGAGGTTGGTATGGTCGAACAGGGAGGGATTGTCCACCAATGTAGATAGGAAAGGTAAGGTCATGTGTACGGAAAGTAATTTTGGTAATGATGGTGTTTTTTTTTCGATGACCTCTTGGAGGAATGGAGTAGCAATGTACTGATATCACATCACGGTCTTTGAGGCAGCCGAGTAAGTACTCTCCACAATCTGACCAATCGATATCCATAGGGCAGCTTGCTGGGGAGATAGAAACAGTTCCGGTACAAGTATTAAGAGTTGGATAAGGTTCTGTAGGAGTGGGGTTGCCAGAGAAATCAGTTAGATTTGATAATGCTATAGCTTTAGTTTCAGATGTAACTGTAACGAGACGGGAACGATCGGGTCGGGTATGGCAGGGGACTCTGCCCACTTGCTCTTGGAGACATTGTTGAAAGGGGAGAGTGTAGCTGTAGGGGGGGGGGGGGGGGGGGTCATGAAAAATTGGTCCCATTTGGCTGGGCTAAATAGAGTAAGATATTGGTAGAGTTGTGGGTGGTAGAAGGAATAGGAAGTATTGTTAAGGGGGGTAGTATTCCGAACAGATGGAGAATAAGGCTGTACGGTAGTAATAAGGGAAGATGAGGTGATTGGTGAAGAAGGTTGTGGGGGTAGAGCTGATGAAGTAGAGGAAGTTTGGAGAGTAGGAGTCTCCACTTGGGTGGATAATGCACTAGTAGGAATGGGTAGTAGTTGCAGTGTTCAGAGTCATGGTCAAAGGAGAGCCTGGGGTTAGGAAGCCAGGAGAGTTTGAATTGGTGGGGCTATTTGATGAAGGGGCAAGCCTCATTGCCTCTAATATGAGTATTACTTCTTCATTACTGGCCATGGGAAGCCTTGGCTATGTTGGGGAAATAAACAGTCCACCCCTCAGGGTCCCTTAAGAGGGGTAATGGCTAAACAACAAAACAGGGGATTACCGTGCCTATGGTTCCCTCAGGCAGTTCAGGACTGGCACAAAGTCAGCCTTTCATCCTTTCAGCATGGCTCTTACACCTTGGGAAGTACATAGTAGAAGGGGTTGGAAAAGGGATGGAAACGAAAGAGCTGGAGGTAGAAAAGACCATGCAAAATTAGTTGAGTTGAGGGCTGAAGCCCTAGGCAGGGGAGATCCCTGCATTGGGTCTCAGTCTCTGATTTTATTTCATAGCAGGCATCATTGAAAGGGTAGAAGTAAGTTGTGATGAAGAGAGAGCCCAGGGTTGAGGAACCAACAAAGTGTCAGTCATTATTTGCGATGGGAAGTCTCATGTGTGCAGGTAAGAGAAAAATGGCCCACCCTTAAGGGGTCTCTCTATTAGGGATATGGGTAGAGAATTAAACAAGGGAATACTGTACCCCTAGCTTCCTCAGGTCTATCAGGAATGACCCAAAGTTAGCCTTTTATCCTTTCAACATGGCTCTCACATCTTAGGAAGATGGGATTGGAGAAGAGAAGAGAAGGAAAAGGAAAGGAGAGAATAGATTACAAAATTGGTTGAGCCGAAGGCCGAGGCCCAAAGTAGGGGAGATCCTAACACTGGCCCTCAGTCTCAGTCTCCTAGGAATAAGGGGGGAGGAGAATACTGAATGTTAATTTATAGTAATAAAGATTGGAATTCATATCTGCACTGAGTAATACTTATTACAGATCAAAATATTTACCTCTAATCACAGAACTTACATAATTCTGATATCCATGAGGAATATCATAATCACAAACCTTGTGAAATAATTTATTTCATTCATAATATTTTTTAACATTTAGCACAATCTGCATATATGTATGTACTGCAGAGTTATATATTTCATAGTTTTGTTTTAAAGATTAGGCTTACCTTTAATCTTAATTTTTTCTTCCTTGTAGTGACAAACGCCATGTTTGTAAGAGTACAATAACAGACACAATAAATTATGTAAAGGTGCTCAAGGGAGTGTTCAACCCCTGAAGATTCCTCAGTGGTTGTCCAAGTATTTTTTTTTTACTATTCTTTGTATAATAGTTGTTCATAAATAAACAATTTACTCCCTACACTAATTATACAAAACTGCTGTTATGCCAATGTTCTGAAATCTGAATAATTATATTTAGTCAATGAAATTATGAATATCATTACTAAAGGACAATAAAAAAAAATCTACAAAATGAGTTTATTTAAAAAAATCGTATGTACAGAGTAGGCGTCTTTCACCATGAGGCTGTACTACTGGAAGTGTTGCTACCCCACAAAACAGAGTATTTACACAACCAGCTGCAGTCCCTCACATTATGGGACTATAATGCTGTTAGTTCAAAAGCTCTGTTACTTACAGAGCTTTAATACTGACAATCTCACAGTCCAACAAATGACAGGACTCTTATGCTGACACTAACATAGCCCCCATAGGGGCTACACAACTGACAGTCTTCTAGCCCCAGGTTATCCCGTCCTTAAGATCTGCCCAAATGAGAACTGCTTTTTGATCATATCTTCACTAAGGAGACAAGGCCTGTGTGAGGAAAACAATTTTTTGATCAAGAAGTCTTGCAACTTAAAATTGGCAAAATGTAGTTCCCTTTTTACTGATCATGCCTCTTTCTCCCTGAAATTCAGGTTATCCACTAAAGTGCCTTCTTACTTTTTGCTGAAGGAAACATCAGTCATCTGTGTAAAATGCGTTGCAAAGGGAGATCCTCATGGAATAATGCACTGAGTCTACATATAACAATTCATTTACTATCATATACATTCTTACTCAGATTTAAGTATTTAAGTATTCAAGAATGTGGGACTGGTTGGGGAAAAAACAACTCTGAGAGACTAATTCTAGAGGCAGAGAAGGAATACTCCTTCAAATAATATCAGTTATGAATATAAAATCCCTCTTTTACTTGAAGAAACAAATACGTTTTGATTTTCCCTACAGATAATATAATCTATAAAAAATAATTATGTAAATGTTAAAAGGTAATACACCAATCATAATCAAATCAACTACTAGATTCTATAATACATAAAATTTCATCAATCTGGCAACCAAAAAGAAATATGCATTACCAAGGCTGGCTTTTTACTGCAAGTGTAATACTTATTATTGCTCTAACTCAACACTCGACAGAGAGGTTTATTATGTCACCTGAACAGACTCTGCATTTTGGAGTGAATCTACAACCAAAGCAGTTCTCCGTGGACAATTTACCTGGACAGGTATTGTGACCAATCACCTGGGATTGTGCTGTAACAGGTAAGTAACAGGTCACCTTGAACAAATAACAACTAGACGGCACAGTTCCTTGACACCTTGACCGAGGCAGAACAACACTAAATAAATTTCAGAAAAATGAAAATGTTAAATGTTATATCTAAATATTGTAAAAAGGAGAAGACGTACCTGAGACATGAACAAAATGGGTCAACTTATAAATAAGAGAGTAACAATAAGGGATAACTGTAAGACAGGCACTGGTAGGGCCAGGCAGGTGACGCTGGGCTTCACAAGTTTACCTTTATTACAAAGTTACACGATGAGGCTTCACCCAACCTACTCCATCGTTTGTACATACTCTGCAAAATAATGTACAATGCAAATGATTAAACATAGTCTCATGTAGTCCACCAGGCGGTGAGTTTTATGTAACATTGGGCATGGTAACTAGCACATCCTTTTACATATGGTGAGCAGAGGCTGTGAGGACGTATGAGTCAGGGAGTACACAGGGTGGCTGTAGTTTTAGTATGAATGAGATTGGAAGAGATTGAAGAGTGTCATGGTGCTGGTTGGGTGATTCAAGGACTCCAGAGGCAGTTCTTGTCATGTTGATGAAACCTGTGTCGTGATGATGAGAGTAGCTTCTTCTGTCTTATAGAATATAATTAAGAACAAAGCTGGTGTAAATTCTCAGGAAACAGCTACTGGAAAATGATGGGAGGCAGTAAGGTTTTCAGAAACAGCATTAATGTGGGTGATGACTATTTAGCTATCAATTTTGTCATGCATGACAAAAGAAAGGTACTGGGAACTGCAGGACTGGGAGAGTGAAGTTTTGGATGCTCAGGATCAAAGGCAGGTGTCTGGGAAGATCAGGTGCTGAGAGAGAAGTTCACAAGATAGTATTTAGGGAGTGACAGTAGCCAGGGCACAATGGAAGGTGTGGGCAACGTACGACCCACACAGCCTCTACAATATTAGCACCAAGTTAAACAAGTAGTAAGAAGTGGGTGCAAGTATGATGGTAATCACAGGTTCTGGGGTTGGCCAGCCCTCCTCACTTGTGCTGTGCAGACAGGCACTAGCTCTCCACCATTGGGGTGAGCAGGCCAAGGATCCACAGCAAGTCCTCCTCCTTTGCATGGTGTAGGCAGCTGACTGCATCAGGTACACTCCTCGACTGTGCTGCACAGGTAACTGGAGCCAAACAGGAGCTGGCACCTTGTACACCTAAAGCAGGTCCACATGCACACCACCTGTTAATCTGCAGACACTCACAGACCAGTGTCAGCATGAGGCCACACTTTCAACTCTGGGCTTTACCATCTGGTTGGTGACTAGTGAAGCTTGGGCGCATTAACACTTGAGTTCTGTAAGCTCCTTTGCAGGACCTTACATGCCACAGTAAGAAGCTTATTGCAGGTCTCCCTACTTTTTTTCTATTTTTAAAATTTTTCTTCCAGCAACAGTACAACTGCAGACTTTTACAAAGCTCTTGCAGAAAACAATAGTTGCATAACAATGAACAAATGTAAAACTGTGATTAGGGGTCTAAAAATGTTCCAAATAATGTACATGTGTGTAAAAGGAGACAAATCTTTGATCTTCTCCTTTTATGGTGTATAATACAGTGTCATTTGTACAGGCTGTCAAGTACCCATCGTGTACCATCAGCATTATACCAAACACTACCTAATGGCACACTTAATAATGTATGATAAAACACTGATAAGCTGCTTGAAAGTAAAATATGTATTACTTGTTGATATAATATTGTTTGATTTACAGACCAATGCTTTACTTGATGTCAATATATTATCATACATTATGATTTATGGATCTTGAGCATTCTAATGTGTATCATATATATGAACATTGTACCACATGCCATTTCTTTTTGTTTTTTGTCTTCCTAGCAAGGTTTAGGACATTAACAAGATTGTAGACAGTCTGAAAAAAAGCAATTCTAGCAAATTTCTGTTATCTAATACAATATTATATATTATGTGATACACTGATCTGTATTTGTTTTTTTATCACCTGGAAACATAATGAAAAAATAAATAAAATAAAAATAAACAAACAAATTAAAAAGATAAAAAAAACAAAAATGACAACAGTGGCACACAAGTGTTAATGGTGTTGGCATCTGAGAAACCAGATGGATGTAGCAAGAGCTGCTAGTGATGGCATCAGGCACAGAAATGGTGGCCACAATTAGCAGCCATGCTGGCAAGAGATGCAACTTGCCGAGGCTGGAATGACTACAGTTGCATCAGACTGTTGCCAGAATGGTGTTGGCAACAAACAGGCTGCATGGCGGCTGGCAGTCGGTGTCAGCCTGCACTTGACAAGTATTTGCAAACGAAGAAGAGCTGGGCACTGTTGTTTCAATCCAGTGTCCTCCAGCCAACACACCTTCACACTTACACATATCTTCCTGTTATCTCTAAAATGAGGTAAGAAATTACGCCTATCATTTGTAGGCTTGAGGGGTCACGGGACTCCCACCACTCTGGCCCAGCAGCAAGCCACAGTTCTCACAGACTGGCGCTCGGGCTTGGCAGGCAGGCAGGCTCTGCGTGCACTGCCCTCTCAACGATCTCCACAGCACAACATACAATTTAACACCACCAGTCTATAAGTGTTCCTCCCTGTTGCTTTATAATGGTGTTGTCGGGTAGATATCATATATGTACATCCCCTTTGGGGTATTGTGAGCACCAAACACATTCCTCCCTCAGAGATCCACTCCAAGATGCACTCTTTTCCCAACAGCCATCACAAGGGACTTTCACACATACAACACTCCACTTCACAAAATAATATATATATATTTCATCTTTCCCCCTCCCTTCCCCCTCAACAGCATTTCAGTCCGCTTTTCTTATCTGCGCAAATATCTTTCCATCAAAGAGTGGCAGAATTTCCTGGTCATCCGTCACTTCCTCCTGGATCACACCAAACTCTTCGCACTGTTTCTTGAAGAAGAATCTGAAAGTACAAAAGGAAAACTCATTGTCTTAAAGATGCCAGCTCTTGCACACAGCAACTCTTTTCAAAAGTAGATATAATCATGCATAAATCATGTTGTATGTTACAGCATGCACCAATAGGTCAGGAAGCTTAACAAATGTAAAGTTTTAAATATCAAGTGCCAAATAGAGCATTATTTCTTTAAGAGGATAAGACCATGCTAGTAAAAGCAATCCTTCTCCAATGGCCATTATAAAGTACAAGTCAAGACATCCAATCCTCAGCTTGAAAGACCCCAACTACAGGCACAGCTAAAAAGGCCTATGCACAGCAAAAGGACTTACCTGTAATTTCCCTTCTTAGGTAAGTGTTGTTTGAAGCGCCTGAGAGTGACTGGGCGGGTGGGGATGCGGGTGACGAAGGGGACGTCGTCGTCGTGGAAGTTGTAAATGACTGTGGTGCTCTCAGTGGTGGTGCTCATGACCGACCCAGAGCCTCCTCCACCCCCCCAAGCCCGCCACCTGCTGTGGAAGCCGACCCGCCTGCACCCGCACAGCCACTGCCACATGCGCCTCCACCACTGCCCGTGCTGCTGCTGCCACCACTCACGCCACTGCCTTCATACATCCCTGGAAATCATCACTGGCTGTTATGGTGTGACAACATGCAGACAGACAAACAAACAGACAAACTCCCTCCCTCTCCTTCAGTGTCTTCTTCTTAACACTGAGCACCTGACTTCTCTCATCACTTTCTTCCTACATACCATTCAATCCAATCCAGTTAATCTGCCAGACTGAAAAAAGGGCTATAGAACTCTCCCTTCTTCACCCTCGAGTTGCTCATTAACTATCCAATGTTTCCAACTGCCGTGCCCAAGCTACCAGCACCTACTAGACTGAAAAAGGATAGGCTCCCACCTGGAGGTGTTGGTTGCGAGTGCCTTGAAGGACGCTGCTTACGGAGAGTGGAGCCATTGGACCCAGGGCACACTGGCCCTGACCCATCACCATGACCCTGATTACGATTGCTGCCACTCTCTGGGTGACCCCAGCCATGGCTTGAGCTGTGGCCTCCAGACCGGCTGGATCCACCACCCCTGAAATAAGTATTACTAATCAATCACATTTATAAAACTGAAAAATATAAAATGATATGGAGAGCCATATCTTTTACTGTTTTGTTTTCAGGTTTGAAATCTATTTTTCATAAAACAGGCAAAATTAGGTCAGATTCTCCCTCAACACAACTGGAGAAACACAACTCACCGACTTCTCCTCTTCTCTTCCGAATGTGAGGCATGAGAACCATGCACAGCATGCGAATGGGGAATATGTGGTGCATGCATGCCATGCCCCATATGGCCGCCCTGCTCCATCGCTGCTGTCACCCAGCCAGCAGGGCCACGGTCAAGTGAGCCAGACCGGCCTCCCCCAACGCTGCCACCACTGAGGCTGCCACTGGCACTCACATTACTGCCAGTATTGGCCAGTGTCCCTGAGCCGCCCACGCTGCCACCACTCACACTCCTGCGGCCACCACTACTTCCGCTGCGTCTGAAAAGCCAACTAATGGTCAGTCTAAATTCCATTATAGGCCAAAAGTACGTGCTAAAGCAATAACAATCCTACCAAAGCTCTATTAAAAAATGTGCTTACTAAAATTGAAATGTTCAATCACTGATATACATCAGTCATGCAAAGGCACAATAATAACTGCCAATTATAAAAAAATATCCTTGTATGAAATAAGCTTACTCAGCAGCAGGCCTCCAAGGAAGCCAAAAGAATGCTAATAGCCTGTAAAATCAAGCTTTCTTGGGACAGTTAGAGGCATTAGCTGAAGACTGGAAGATATCTTATAAAAGCAAGGGAAATTTAAAGAATCTGAAGCGATGATTTTCAACATAAAATAGCCCAGACATAAGACCAAGTGCAAGTATCAGGATCTAAGATCAATTGTGGAAAATAATCTTGGAAAGTGACATGATTTTTCTTTATGTATACTGACAGAATAAAGGTATTGACACACATGAATAAGAACAAACCAACGAGCTGGACAATGATGAAATGTGCTTGAATTCAAGAATTGCGCACATAAACCTCAACCAACTACAAATAAGGAACAAGCAAGCCAATCAGAGAGCATAAAGCAAGAATAACTACAGATCAATAGTTTGTGATGCAACAAAGAGTAGGATATGAAGTCTGGGAAAAACTTTTAGTAAAACACTATCGTTCCATTGTCCAAACTCTTTACATGAATGGAAAAGGCCTGAAATTAGTTTGTTATTTAATACACCAACTAAGCATCTATGTAAAGGCAATGACAAACAAATCAGCCAGAGAGGAAAAAGCAGAGAAACAAAAGAAAAGTCACACACACAGTGACAAAGACATAGTAAAGGACAAACAGCGTGTGAGTGAAATGAAGTGAAAAGAGATGTGAAGTCACCTTAGAGTTCCAGGAGAAGTAGCCCCAGCAGCAGTATGTGTGGACCGGCTCCCTCGTAGCCTGGGGTCCCACTCATGCTCAGGGTACACACTGGACGTGCTGCCACTCCCACTAAATTTATCACTCTCTAGAAGCCATGAGGTCACCCTGAAAAGGACACACCACATGGAGTCCCCTGACATTGTGAAGCACTTTTCATGTGTACAGTGTATAGTTTCTAATGCAGAAATCTCTTGTGATGTTTCTTTGAGTGTAGAGTATTTTGCATGAAGTAAACAAAAAATGAACACAAAGACTTTATGCTAGCAATGTCTGAATTCCTGCACATCCCCCATATGTAACACAGTATGCATCTAAAGGAGTAAAACAGCACATAATCGGCAATGCTGAGATGTATGGAGGCTTAGAGGACATCCATCATTATAAGATAAGTAGAAACAAATGGTAAGACCACAGAAGGACTACACAGAACTGGATACATGAGCAAAAGATTTAGAAAAAGAAAAGAATAAAACAAAGAGAAAAAGGAGTAAAAAACAAAAACTGAAAAAAATCTTCAGAAAAAATCTGCGTGCAGGGAGTGAGAGCACCTAAGGCTAGGGATCATTCTACACAAACCTCTCCGTGGATGATGCTGAGGGTGCTAAGGAAGGGCCAGAGTCAGACACCACTGATACTCCAGAGTCTGTCAGGTCAGCCGGAGGACGTCGCGAACTGCTCCGTCGGCCACTTGACTGGCGTCGCCCTGAACTACCACCATCACTACTCGTGCCTGAAGTAGAACCACAGCATGTTGCGTGTAACAATTCAGCTCCATTTCTCTAACTGACAGTTTTACATACTGGTATTGCAATGACCAAAAACTTTACTCTACTGGTTTATAAAATTTCTCTCACTGTTTTTTGCTGAAACTCAGTTAAAAAACTAATAATATTCTACAAATTACAACTTCAACAGTATACACATACCTGCATAATTCTCCATGTATTCTGGCATGGAACGAGACTTGGGTAGTGGGTGGAGGGCACCCCTCTCATTGCTTTCGTAATAATCTGCTACATTTCCAGAATCCGACGAAAATGTAGAGTTTACGTCTTGGCCCTGTTGAACATTAGACATTGTAAAGGGAGAACCACAGTAAGCACTTTCATCATCCACGAGTTGGAAAATGACACAGCAATAAATCACTTCATTAATTACACAATGGTCTATGATATTTTTCATCTCCAGAATGAATTATAATAACTAAATCTTATACCATAAAGTATCAATATTAAAACAAATGAATGGTAAATTTTATTAACATGTTTGAAATATAGTTTGAAATATAGATAAATAAAATCATACGCGATCTCTGCGGCGAGTGTGATGCCAGTTTTTGCTGGCTTGGTACGGGTGGGCAGATGGCCTGGTGGGAGGTGCGCAGGATGGCCAGGGGGGAGATGCAGAGGGTGGCCAGGGGGCAGTAGAGCTGGGTGGCCAGGGGGAGATGAGCTGGGTGGCCGGGCGCAAGTGGCCCTGGTGGCCAGGCTGAACCGAGGGCAGGTAACTGGAGCCGGAGACATACATGGACGGATGAGTGCCGCTCACCATGCCCTGTGGGGAGAGTGGAGGTCATAATCTGCCAAGAGGACAGTATTTGTTTCTAAGTGTCTGGATTTATAAGATAAATTTCAGCCAAACATTTATGCAAAAAATCATTTACAATTGAGATTTAAAATAATTTAACTCAGAAGAGACAGAATAATAAGTCTGGAAATAGATGTTTCAAGCCATAACCCCCTACCTTGGATGACAAAGGCAATGGCCGAGGCTGAGTGCCAGGCCGTCTGCCTGAGGGTGACTTGGGACGAGGGGATCCGGGAGAGCGAGCAGGTGTGTCGTTGTTACTGTC
>NW_020869458.1:1470621-1478121 GCF_003789085.1 Penaeus vannamei
AGAAGAAGAGAGAGAGCGGGAGGAAGAGAGAAGGAGGAGAGGAGAGAAGAGAGAGGAGAGGAGAGGGAGGAAGGGAAGGAGAGAGGAGGAGAGAGGAGAAGGAGAAGAGGAGGAGAGAGGAGAGAGAGAGAGAAGGAGAGAGGAGGAGAGAGAGAGAGAGAGAGAGAGAGAGAGAGAGAGAGAAGAGGAGGGAGAAAGAGGAGAAGAGAGAGAAAGAGAGGAAGGAGAAGGAGGGAGGAAGAGAGAGAGAGGGAGGAAGAGAGAGAGAGGAAGGAAGAGAGAGATAGGGAGGAAGAGAGAGGAGGGAGGAAGAGAGAGAGAGGGAGGAAGATGAGAGAGAGAGAGAGAAGAGACGAGAGAGAGAGAGAGAGAGAGAGAGAGGAGAGAGAGAGAGAGGAGAGAGAGATGAGAGAGAGAAGAGAGAGAGAGAGAGAGAGACGAGAGGGAAGAGAGGGGAGAGAGAGAGAGAGAGAGAGAGGAGAGAGTAGAGAGAGAGGAGAGAGTAGAGATAGAGAGAGTGAGCTGAGATAGAGAGAGTGAGCTGAGATAGAGAGAGTGAGTAGAGTAGAGAGAGAGAGGAGGGAGGGGAGAGAGGAGGAGGGAGAGAGGAGGGAGGGGAGAGAGGAGGGAGGGAGAGAGGAGGGGAGAGAGAGAGGAGAGAGGGAGGGGAGAGAGAAAGAGGAGAGAGAAGAGAGGAGAGAGGGGAGGAGAGAGGAGAGAGGAGAGAGAAGGGGAGAGAGGGAGAGAGGGAAAGGGAGAGAAAGGAGAGAGGGAAGGGGAGAGAAAGGGGAGAGGGAAGGGGAGAGAGAGGAGAGAGGGAAGGGGAGAGAGAGGAGAGAGAGAGATGGGGGGGGGTAAAATATGGTATTTGGTGACAGCTCTTGATAGTCCTTACCCATTAGGTTGAAATTAACACAGAAACTCTTCCAAACCCACATAAATAAGTAATTTCTCAAACAAACTTGTGAAAGGCAGTACCAATATTTGGCCAGACTATTTAATGATGTTTCCTATAATCCGTCTAGACTCCCATTCCCTTTATATACAGAAATATGAATTTTCAATATCATAAAAACAAACAGGAATACCATTTGTATTCCATATCCTGGATAAGCAAGCAGTCCCATTACCAAACCATCTGATTGTCCCTGAAATACCATCTCTCTCTTTAGAGTTACTTTTGTCTGTACATCACTTTTTCCCCTTTTCATTTCCTCCTCTCTCTTTCCTTTTCTCCCATCTTCCAATTCACTCATTCCTTCAACAGTCTGTCTCAGAATTTTCATTTACTTAGGAGTACCTTCTTGTCATTATAACAAAAAAGAAAAGGCCTTTTGAGAATATGACAACACACCTAAATGCCAACATGTTTGGATATAAGTTATTGAAAATTTAGAAAAATCTGCAATTATTCTGAAGAAGTTATAGGTTAAGACCTTGTCCTCAGCAACAAATAACTAGTTATTTACACAGCATCTACATTATATTAGGAGAATAACATTTTAAAGTATACAGGATAACATGTCTCTGTTATATCCAAGTAATGCACACATACATGTATGCATGCACACATGTAATATAATCTTCCACAATCATTCTCATTCTCATTTACACACTCTCTCACTAACTCACTCACTAACTAACTCATACTCACTCTGTCTCTGTCTCTCTAAAATGTCAATATGACTAAATTGGATAGTGAACATTATATTTTCTATTTGTAATGAATAGTGCTTTAAATATCCTGTACTTTCTTGTATGTATTAAAAAAAAAGTTTAAATTTATGTGACTGATTATATAAATCACTGTATGTAAGGCCTTTCTTAAAAAAACATCCAAGAGGAACTCACAATCCAGAATCTGGAAATGATAAATCATCAGATACAACCACCTCATTATACAAGCATCTCATGACTCTTACAAATTGCAAAAATAAGGTGAAAATCTAACAAAATCTATATTTTCCTTGCCAGGATATGGAGTAGGCAAATTAACAAATCAAATTTGCCTATGCAACATGGTAGAATTAGACTTTGGTGTTTTGAGATTATGCAATTCTACAGCTGGCCTAACTGCTCAACAACTTACAGTGTCACTGCTGTTCAGAGAAAAGCGGTGCTGTACAAAGGTTTTCTAAAACATTTCTAATAATGTCAATTTACAGAAGTGCTAATGGTGAATCCTTTCACAAATATTTACAAGGAATAAATTTTAGATGCTGTGACTTCTATTTACTGGTCCTCTGTGGAAGCTTTTAAAATCCAACTACAATACATAGCATTCTGGTGCTTTAGCATCTGATTTTTCTTTGTGAAGGTCATCTATGAGAATGAATGACTCCTGATGACACTGCACATTAATGATACTCTAATGATACAACCTTTTAAATTGACTGTTCTTGGCAGGGGTGGGTGGGGGGATTTGGAATTAGCTCGCCTGTGGTATATGTATATGAATGAGGAAACAACCAAACAACTGGTAGGCCCACTCGAGTTATTTCTTGGGAGGATCAAGGGCATAAGCACCAAAGGTAAACTAGGTATACTGGATACAGCAACTGATAATGACACTGCGCATAGGTATGAGTTCTTGAATTTCCTATGTTTCTTCACAAGCAGATAAAAAAAGAGTATTATCTGGTTTAGATTAGTTTTCTGGATAATTTAAGGCATTTACCTAATATTTCAGACCGGAATATCTACTAAGGGGGGGGGGGGGGGGAAGATACCTTTACAGAATATGGTACCTAATGAAAATAATAACAATCTCATCACAAAGTACACTAAATGAGCTTTTCATATATACATTATACAAATAATAAACGTATATGTATAATAAATAAATATATATATATATAATATATATATATATATATATATATTTATATATATTATATATATATATATATATATATATATATATTATATATATATATATATATATAATAATATATATATATATATATATATATATAATATATATATATATATATTATATATATGATATATATTATTATATAATACATATATATAATATTAATAATATATATTTTATATATATATATATATATTAATACATTATTAGTTGTATGTTATATATACAGATATATATATATATACATATATGTATATATATATCATATATGTATATATATACATATATGTATATATATACATATATGTATATATATACATATATGTATATACACATATATGTATATATACATATATGTATACATATATATATATATATATACATGTATATATATATATAATATATTATATTAGTATTATTATATATATATATATATATATTATATATATTATAATATATATATATATATATAATATATATGTAATATATATATATATATATTTATATTATATATTATATATATTTATATATAATATATATATAATATATAATATATAATATATATATTATATAATATATATATAATTATATATATATATATATATTATATATATATATATACTAATATATAATATAAATATATATATATATATTATATATATATTATATATATATATATATATATATATATATATTTAATAGAGATAAATTCTTGCAGTGTCCAAATTTCTGTCCTCAGCACTTTATTTACTTGAGTTGTGGCACATCCAGTCGTGTAATTTTTTGTGTGCCTTGAAATTGGTTGGTTGTATTCGCAATAGCATCAGAATGCACAGGGCATGTCAGATGACAATTATTAAAGAAGAAAAAAATTAAAAATTAAAATCTAGTTTACATAAAACTGAAAAACTGCCCCCAAAGAATTCACAATGGCAAAGTCCCCTCAATTTTTTATTATTTTTTATTATTATCATTATCATTATTATTATTATTATTATTAGTAGTAGTAGTATTATTTACTATTTTTATTATTTTTTTTTATGGAAATTCAAAAATTGGGATTGAAAATGCCTTTCATAGAGAGTTGATCTAACTGAAGAAAAAATGCCAATGGGTGGCACTGCTGATGGCAATTTTTTATTTCTAAATATCTTTTATTCTTTGCTCATGCCCTCCCTATGGGGAAGCAGTTTAAATGATATATGATAAATGCACTTTATATGCAGTTACACACTTATAACATGGGGGAAAAAAAAAAATGTTGTCTAAAACTCGGATCTTTTTCTGAAATGACTGGAGAAAGGTAAGCCTGAGCTGGGATAGTTCCCTTCACACAGATTATACAATTGAATTCCAGATAACTTATATTGCCTCATCAAATTATTAATCATTATTTCTTCCTTAACCAACAGTTGTCACACTTGAGGTACTTGAATCCTTGAATCAAATGGAATGATTTTCCTTTAGTAGAACATTTGAATATCTAGAAAAATAGTACTTTAAATATCCTAAACCTTATTTTCTGACACAATTCCATACAATCTGCACAGTGCACAGCCACATGCATTTCACTTTGTAAATTTTAATAATTCCTTTATGAAAAAAATTAGTACTTAGTAAACACACACACGTTATGGTAATAACACTGTCAGACTGCTCTATGGTTCTATTTGTACAAGAACGAAGATCTGAATCTCTAGAGTGGGTTAGTTGTCTGTTTTAGATTATTCATGTTAGTGATTCTCAGCTACCTAATGGAATGTATCAGAGGTGATACATGGGGTGCTAGTGCAGTGACATGAAAGTGTTAGCCAACCTACCCAGCAAAGGCCTCGGGTCTTCTTCTCTCTGCTGCCGCCCTCTGTTTGACTGTGGCAGCCAGGGCTCCCTGTGTGAGGCGGATGTGCCCTGTGGCAGCTGTGCCTTCAAATTCACAGTCCTCATGCAAGGTGGGTAGGACACCTCCCGTCCCGGCCCCGGACCCTCCATTCCCTGGGCTACCAGGGGAAGGGGTATGGGGGGAGTCGGTGCCTGCACCACCTGCCTGCTGTGAGGCAGCATCTAGGTACAATAGGTAGCGCTCGCTCTTCAAGAAACTTGGGTACGTGCTACGGGCAATTTCGTCTTCCACCTGCACACATTTATACTAAGGATTAGTACTTTAATACAACATATAATACTGCATGATATACTGTGTCCTACAAAACTCATATGACTATTTTCCCTTCTACAATCAAAATAAGTAAAAAAACAAAACTTCCCTGTGTAATACTACTACTATGTAATAATGGTAAAATTATCAATCAGACAGCATATATATTTTTTTTAATAGAAAAAAAAAAAAAAAAAAAAAAAAATCAAATAAATAAATTAACAATATGAAGTCAACAAAGTCAAGTGAACAAAAACCTTAGAAAACTCCTTTAGCTATGCACTTACTTCTCTCTGGGCATCGTCAAAAATATTCCGGTCAATGCTGCGAGCATTTATGCGGTCATTGACAATCTTGTAGGTCTTTTCAGAGACCCTCACGACGAAGTTCCTAATAAAGCGCTTCCAAATGATGGTGACAAGCTGGGAGGGATCCTGGGTGGATTTCCTGAGGCCATTGCAAGCGAACCAGAAGTGGAGCGACTCACAAGAGCCACATTCCTCCTTCAGGAACTCCTGGAATAGCTGCACTCCCTGGGAATCTTCTAGTAGCTGTGGCAGTGAGTACGACCAGCGGATGACAGGTGGGGTGGAGCCTCCCTCCCCCCCACCAAAGCAGGGTGAACCTCCCTCCACGGAGCCCCCCGCCAATGCTGGCCCATCACCCCCGCCTTCACCTGAGACACACATTTCAAAACATTGTATCCTTCATGGAAAGGTATTTCAAAGAGATTTCACATATACAATAAATTCTAAGAAGTAAATGCAAAACCACATAAATTAATTGAAATTGTTATAAACCAATCAAATGCCTTTTGGATCTCGATAATGCACTTCTCCCCCACAGTTTTCAATTGACACAAGCATGGTGCTGCTGACCTGGACAAGGAGAGTGGATGGGGAGTGGGGCTTCAGGAGAGAGGCACTGGCCAGGCTTGCCCCAGTCCTCCAGGCTCTCCTTCGCCCACTCTCCGTGGTGGAAGTGGTGCTGCCCCGGGACGTCCTCACCACCTGGCACAGGTGGCCGAGGGTCCAGGCGGCCACAAGTCTCAGCTCCTCCAACTGTCTCCCCCTCAATGCTGTAATGCAGAGTGAGCTTTATTATATTCCATGGAGGTTTGGAGAGTATGGCTATGTCACAGAGCAAATGGTATTTGTGCTTGGGGAAAAATAAATCCTCAGTTGTTTTTTTAAATGGAAGACTGAACTATCAGTATCAATGACTATAACTATTGCATTATAAACAGTAAGACAAAATCACCTGTGTTGTGATTGAGGGGTTTTCTGTGGAGAGTGAGCCAAGGTTTGGGGTCCGCCTGTTTGGTCCCCAGCCGGCCCCCCAGGCTGGACTCCTGGGGGGGGTTCGGGGGAGGTGCTGCTCATCTGGCCAACACCTCTGTGCTGGTGCCACAGGTGCTGCTGCTGCTGCTGCTGCACTCTCTCGCTTCACACCACCAGCACACCATCCCGACGCCTCAAACCTATAGCAAGTGTAACAATTCCCTTTGAAGACAAAAAATCATATGAAATCTTAGTATGTACATCAGACTACTCAATCCACAAACAGCTGATAACAAAACACAGTAAAAACTCATTCTCCACAAGAGAGATGCTTGAATTTACAACTCTACAAGGTGGAACATTACAGGTAATGGTACTGTAGGAAGGACAGGTTTTAATGCAACTACTAGGTTTCCAGGAACAAATGAATAATCTATTCCTTTAATGTCCTGCAAATTTCTATCACTTACAAAAAGGTTATATTCCCTCTTCTCATTGAGTATTTACATGAAACCGGAAACCTTGTATACTTCAAGTCCAACCACTATTAAACAAATGAAATGAGTTACTGATTTACAATAAAAAGTGCTTCTTAAATTGATCTATATTGCTATCGGTGTACTGCGGTGCACAAAACAATGCTGGTGTGAGAACAAACATGGTAAAGTGCTTGGTAATCATTGTAGAAACATTCATAAGACTGTACAAGGGCAAAGGGCAAAGGACACTATGCATATTTCCTTTTTCTCTTCACTAGCCTCATGTCGACATACAAATGGGAACTCCTTCTGACAAGCCTCTTCTTCTGGGAACAAGAGCTAGGTTGTGATTTGCGAGAACTCCCATCCCATCAAAGAAAAGTGCAAGGAGAGGATGCACTTTGCACTACCTATGGCAGTTGTGTTAACCAAGCAAAAATGTTAGCACAGTCAGCAAGGCATGTAGTAAGGAAGATCTTCATATCAGAGGCATACTACCAAGAAAGGTTAGAACAAAGGTTTATGATAGAGTGCATATATAATCTAATCTAGAAAGCCAATTGGAGGTTGCATATATATTTGTGCTCTACCCTGAGAATCATGGCACCATAAATGCAATGCAGGAAGGCACACAATACACAATGCAATATGTAACAGACAAAAAGCTTTATTTGTTGCAGAAAAGAGCACACCAATACTGATATGAATGCAAGG
>NW_020869458.1:1495638-1500638 GCF_003789085.1 Penaeus vannamei
ATCCCAGAGTTGCCAACCACCCGCTAATCCCTTTCATAATTCTCCTCTACTGCACTTGCCTTTAATTAATGTTGGTCTTGAGGACACTTAAAAAAAGAACACTACTACATAATCATGTTCTCAAGTTCATAAACTTCATGCCTCAAGGGTAAAAAAAAAAAAAAAAGGACAAAATAAATTCACAAAGAAAAAAAATATGAATAAACAAAAACTTTGGATAGAATTAAATACTACATATAATCAAGGCCTCCAGTCATCTTGACACCGTGAAAGAAAACATCGGCGTAATTGTAAATGCTAACAAAACCAACAAGGGCGGACTGCTCGACATAAGCTCTCAAACTCTCCCCCACATCTGTGAGTCATCGTTCATTACTTTTTTTTTCTTTTTAAGGATTAACAATGTCTTTTAACCTGAGTGAAATGTAATAAGATTTTGAAAACTTCCCATTACAAAAGTGTGGTCTGGGTGAGGGGGGCTAAAGACTGGAGAAAGAAAGATAGAGAGATTGAAAGAAAGAAAAAAATACAAGAATATCTTAAATTGCTAATAAATGATAGGAAGGAAGGAAAGTAAGAAAACACGGTGAAAAAAAAAAAAGGTAAAAGGAGGGAAGAAAAAGAATGAGACGAAATGTTTAGCAAACATGGGGCCTCCAGCCTACTACCAGAACAATTATGTACAAGAAGAGCACACAGTGTGGACAATGCTGCACCTGTACCAAATGGCTGGCTGCCATCCCAAACCTACTAGCCCTGCCTGTCTTCTGCCACAGAGGCCTCCCGAGCAGCCCAAACAAAGGCCTAGGCTGCCTAATGGAGATGGGCAATATGTCTCGTCTTAAAAAAGAAAAAGGAAAAAGAAAAAATGAAAAAAAAAAAAGGAAAAAAAAGAAAAAAAAAGAAGAAAAAAAAAAAAAAGAGATCAAGGATCTCTCACTCCGTTCCTCCACCAACAGTAGCCATGCCACATGCCCAGCCACAGGGAAAAGTGCCCTAATATGTAAACATTGTGTGAAGGGCATCTCCTGCCTACCTGTTATTACCCATGACAATGGGCATCATCTTTAACCTACCTGCCTGTCTATTTGCCCCCACTACCATACCCTAAACCCAACCCTGAGCTTCACCCCCTTCTCTCTCTCTCTCTCTCTCTCTCTCTCTCTCTCTCTCTCTCTCTCTCTCTCTCTCTCTCTCTCTCTCTCTCTCTCTCTCTCTCTCTCTCTCTCTTCTCTAAACCTTCCATTCTTCTAGCTTTTCCTTCTTTTAGTCCCACGTTCCCCTTTTCATCCCTTCCCCACCCTCAGCTCTTCTCCTCCTTCATCCGGCTCTTCCTCCCCTATTCTTCTCTCTTCTCCCTCTCCTTCCCTCCCTCCCTCCTCCCTCCTCCCTCCTCCCTCCTCAAAATTCCCCCACATCCTTCCTCCACCTCTCCACCCCCCCCGTCCTCTTTCATTTTCCCTCGTGTGATGACACAGCTTTGTAGAGTCGCCAGAGAAAAGAGAGAGGACGAAGAAATGCTGGTACAAGGGAGGCTACATCAGAAAAGCGATGGAAAAAAAGGAATAGAAAAATGAAGAAAAGAATATGAAGAAGAAAAAAGAAAAGGGGGGTGGGGGGGGGGAATTTTCCATTATGGAATTTCCAAATGCATTCATAATTCCTCTTTACTGGCATCTCATATCCTCTCCTTACTTTTTATCAAATGTACAGAGAAATAGCGTGATGCTGGTGGTGGTTTGAAAGCAATACCATAATTAAAAAGTTGCTTGAAAATAACCAAGTTTTATAAGGAGTTTCAACGACTGAAATAAAAAGAACAAATAATCTGTTTGTCCATAAGGATAAGAAAAATCACTCACAATATTCTCTAGGATGTAGTCGGGTTGACCAATCAGAGCGAACATGTGTCGTTGGCGGGTCTAGCTCGGGTAATATCCATTGTTCCGCGCACAGACACAATGAGAGGGACCAGCTGACCCACACCCCCTTACAGGCCTGCTGCAGCCGTGTCGCACGCACGCGCTCGATGCCTCACAGATGCCGTCTCGTTGCGGATGCCAAACAACCCATGAACTACTGTGCTGCTCCTCTCTCTCCTTATCCACCTGAAAGGAAAATGGAGCTTTAGTTCCTCGTCTCTTCCTTGCTCAATGAAAAGACATAAAAAACAAAATACTCACAGGAGCAGGGATAAAGCAGTAGAGAAGGAAGGAATAAAAATATCCACAAATTAATATTAAAAATCTGACATCCAGTCCGCCCACCCGAGCTCCCATATGTCAGCGTCGGCTATAAGGTTAAAAATCCTTTGCAAGCCAGCCAGTTGTGGGGCTTACAGCACAGCGGGGTGATATGGCAACCCCGCTGGGAGTGAGTTTTGCCGCAGTATTCACAATCTCCCTTTTTGGCCTTCCACTACAAAACTCCTCGACTCAAAAACACCATTATGGGCAAAGAAATGGTTTCTGCCTCTTACTGAAAGCTCTGCACAAAAAACCCATTATCGCCAACACAGAATAAATGCATAACGCAATTTTGTGAAAAAGGAGAGAGAAAAATCATCACAATGCAAAACAATGAAAGTAAGACAAAAAACAAAAAAACAAGAAATGAGCTTCCTCTCCCAAAAAGAATATAAAAAATAATAATTCCTGTGACAGCCCCACAACCAGAGCTAGCTTTTACCCTTTTCTGGTGCTCTCTTGTTCCATGAGGTGGGTTTTCCAGCCACGCACAAGGGCCGGACGCAGAGTGCAGCCCTGGCATTGCCGTGCGCTTGAATACAAATACACAATCATTGTTGCCAATACCTTTTCAAATGGGACATTCCACTCCCAGGTGCCATTATGCCAATCTGCTAATGAGCAAAAGACACAATGCATCTCTCTACAGTTTAGATCTAGAAAAAGGGAAAACAGAAAATGGGGGGAAAGAAGAAAACTGTAAAACTATTTCTAAAATGAATATAGAACAGAAATATGTAGTATGAATATAAAGGTATATAATACAAGAGAAGAGAGAGAGAGAGAGAGAAAAAAAAAAAAAAACAGTAATTACAGTTCTTTTAATGACCTGAAAAGGAACTAAACTAAACTAAATTAAATTTTAAAATCTATATAATTTAAACACTGAAGAGTAAATTAATGTGCACTAACAACAACAAAAATCCTATTTAAATCTGCTACCTTCGCCGAGTCTCATTTTAGGCTTGTCTGCTCCCAGTTCCTATCCCTACTCAATAAGCTCTCAAAAGACGCTTTACAAAGGAGGCGTATGGAGGACAGTGAGGAAGAGGATGAGGAGGATGCTGATGATGGAAAGAAAAGGAAAAACCCTGAAGAAGTGGAGGAGGAAGAGGAATAGGAGGAACAGGGACAGCAGCAGACAGACGGGAAGAGAGGAAACAGTACGCAAATGAAAAATCGAAAAAATGGTAGAAACGGGGGATGCATTGGATGAAAAAGATAATGAAGACCAGATCTAAAAGGGAGAGGATGCAGGAAAAACTGATGGTTCAAAAGAGGAGAACCCAATAATGAAGGACGTGGAAAATGAAAGAGGACGAGGAGGAGGAGGGGAAAAAGGGGGAAAAAAGGAAAAATGTTTGGATTAAAAGAAAGATGGTGATGATGATGATGATGATAAAGAGAAAAAATTAAAGACAAGGAGGACAAAGGGACATGAGAAAGCAAAGGATAATATCTGAGGAGGAACTGCTTGGGGGTATGAAATGGATGTGGAAAATAATGAGATAAAGAAAGTGGAAAGGTGAATATTTACAAGCAAGGGGAAGCGAGAAAAGAACAATGGGATGAACAGCAGAGGAGGTACAATATAGATGGGAAAAGAATAATCAATGCAGATTAGAGACAAAATATAATAAAAGTAAAGTAAGGAAAAGAGTGGAGACGGACTGAAGGGACGTAAAAAAGAAAGAAAAAAGAAAAAAAAGTAAAAAAAGGATAAACTGCTTAAAGAATCTGTATAAAGAGAAATAAGTTATCTAATAACAAACAAAGCACACAACAATGTTTTCTAACACATAATCACCTGTGGTCATTCTTCCAAAATGTCATTCGAGCCCATACAGAAAATAAACCAAACACTCATAATACATACAGCAAGAGGAGTTAGTGTATGCCCAGAACGAATCACAGCCCTCTCCTCCCTCCTTCCCTCCAGAGTCACTGAGGGATGTAACAAGCAGGTAGCACGTAATACTTGATGGTGGGGTGGCAGGTACTCTGGGAAATTGAGCGTGTAATGACATGGTCTTTCATCTGCTTACTACTTCCACAGGGAGCCTTGGAAACTTCTCCAACTATCTTTTTACATCCAAAAGGAAAGGCTGCCAGTGGTCCTCCAATCCCTGACTGGAGCATCTTCCTTATGTTTACAACAGCTGAACAGCTCTGGGGAGCCTAGAAAAATATCTAGAAGCAGTTTTGTTGTCCTTTTGACATAATCACTTTGCATTCCCCTACTCCACAGAAAAAGAACATCACACTGTGATAATTCCTCGGCCTAGCTAAAGAAAGTTGGTAACGGTTAGCTTCATGACAGTCAAGACTAGATGTTCCAAGATGCTATTTCACAAAATCAGCTTTTCATTACAGATGGCAGAGCTTGCTATTGGACAATTTATTGATTTTCAGTACTGACTTTTTTTTTTTTTCTTTCTTTTTTTTAAGGCACTAGAGTTATCAAAAATAACTGTGATGGTATTTGGTGATTAAGCTATGGCTCTAAGAGTGACATAACATGTTTCTACAGAGCTAAAGTCATTCCAATGATGTTAGAATTCTACAAAAAACTATTTTGCAGAAGTCCTCTAACCAAAAAGCAAACAATTAAGTGCTTCTTGAAAGTCTCAAAGATACTATCTCAAAAAGATATGCATATCATAAAAACTTGATACTCCATAAAATATTTTAAAAATGTTAATTCTGCATATTCATAAACAATACAAAAATATGTGAAGATTTAATTCCTTTTAA
>NW_020869458.1:1508138-1510638 GCF_003789085.1 Penaeus vannamei
GGTTTTAGTCAAAGCTCTTCTCCCTGCACTTCGCAAAGAGAAATTTGAGCAATACAGTTATAACTTGAAATGTAGCTGTGGCACAGGCTTCTGCACACACACACACACACACACACACACACACACACACACACACACACATATATATATATATATTATATATATATATATATATATATATATATGTGTGTGTGTGTGTGTGTGTGTGTGTGTGTGTGTGTGTGTGTGTGTGTGTGTGTGTGTGTGTGTGTGTGTGTGTGTGTGTGTGTGTGTGTGTGTGGTGTGTGTGTGTGTGTGTGTGTATGTATATATATACACATATATATACATGGTCATATATATATATATACATATATATATATATATATATATATATATATATATATATATATATATATATATATATATATATATGCGTGTGTGTGTGCGTGAATGTATGTAAGCATGAATCATCATCATCATTAGGGGGCTAACGCTGATTGGGGCGCATAGCCGCATCCCCCTTTGTTTCCACCTTTTGGCGTCCCTCATGGCAAGCCGCCAGGCATGGACTCGGCCCCATCTCGAGCTCCTCACGACAGGTTTGATCGATTTGCCCAAGCCACGACCTCCTAGTTCGTCCGACAGGCCTCCTCCACCCAGGGTTGTCTCGAACAGAGACAACCTGATGGGCAAGATCATCCTGTGGGAAACGAGCCAGATGGCCGTACAGCCTGAGTTAGCGATCCCGGATTCTGACGGTAACAGGTCCTGTGCCAATCTCACGGTGCAACAGTTGGCTTCACGCCAACTGTACCCCATGATCCAGTGCAAGGACCTATTACAGAAGACATCAAGACGAGACTCCAAGGTACTGGATAATGTCCAGATTTCACTACTATATAGCAAAGCTGGCATTATCAGGGCCTTGAAAACCCAAGCTTGGTCCTTCTGCACAGGTACCGGGTATCTCCAAATACTCTTGTCGAGAGAGTTCATGACCCCTGCTGCCAGGCCAATCCGTCTGCTGACTTCCTGGTCTGACAGCCCAGAGTTATGGACTGCACTTCCAAATTATATAAAGCTCTCTGTGACTTCAATGTCCCCGACCGAACAGGTTCTCCTAGCAAGTCCCCAAGTCCTGGATCTTAGTCTTGGTCCAGGAGACCTCTAGACCCAAGGGCTTCGCTTCATTACTAAATGCATCAAGAGCCACTACTAGGGTTTCCAAAGATAGAATAGCAATATCATCGGCAAAGTCAATTTCTGTAACCTTGATATTGCCCATTGTTGCTCCACAATGACTTTGAACAGTAGCTCTGCCCAGTATCCAGTCCATGCAAGTATTGAAAAGTGTTGGCGCAAGAACACAGCTTTGCCTCACTCCTGTACTAACATGAAAGAAGCTCGACAGGCCCCCACCACACTTTACAGCAGTTTCAGTACCAGTATACAGACATGCTATTAGTCCAAAATCCTTGTTGGAATTCCTCTCAGTCTCAGGATCTCCCAAAGTGATCCCAGATGCACTGTATCGAACACCTTCTTGAGGTCGATGTAGGTTGCAAGCAGCCCACGTCCGAACTCACGACGGCGATCCACAATGACTCGAAGCGCAAGGATACAGTCTATTGTGGACTTCCCAGGAGTGAATCCAGAATGCTCCGGGCTCTGATGCCTCAGTAGGTGGTCTTTGATACATCTCAGAAGGATGTGGGCGAGAACCTTGCCTGGTATACTGACCAGTGTGATGCCTCGGTGGTTGCTGCAGTCCCATCGGCCCCCCTTCCCCTTCCAGAGACGGATAGCCACACTTTTCAACAGGTCAGAGGGAATGTTACCGGACCACTTGATGGCAGCCAGGACAGCATGCAACCCACGCGCCATAGGTTCACCACCAGCCTTTAAGAGTTCAGCTGGGATGCCGCAAATACCCGCTGCTTTGCCACTCTTTAGCTTGGAGATCGCCGCCTGACTTCAGTTAGAGGGGATTGGATCCTCACTGATGGGTGGGTCCGCATCCAAGTTAACTGTTGGGGAGTCAACCTGGTACAACTGCTCAAAATACTCAGCCTAACACTCCCACACTGCAACAGGATCTGGGGTTATCTGGCCACTTACTATGTGAACGGCTGTCACCTGAGAAAAGGGCTTGGAGTTCAGCTTTCTTAAGGCTTGGTATGCAGGACGAAGGTCATTACTAGAAAGTGCCTTCAACCTCCTCAGCAAGACTCCTAATAAACTGTTCCTTATCCCTTCTTAACAGAGACCGTGTTCTACGCACCTGAGAACGGTGCAAATCCCTGATCCCCTGCCAGACAAGCCATACTGCAAGCATCTGTGGCTTCCTGTGTCTCCCATGAAATAAAATTTTGTATTGCTCTCGGGCGTTCACCAATCGGCTTTTGGGCTGCATCAAGCGTTTCGCGCTTGAGGTTTCCCACAGAAGTACAGGGTTCGTCAGACTGTCGAGCGCTCTGAAACGACCAGAGATTGCCTCAGCAAACCCCCGAGCACACTC
>NW_020869458.1:1523138-1530638 GCF_003789085.1 Penaeus vannamei
CAGGAAAATAAGACGGATAGATGTTAATTAAGCTCCAACTCTAAAAATGTGGAATTTCATTTGATTTTTTAATTAATAAAAGCTTATATTAATATATATGTATATATATATATATATATATATATATATATAATTTTTACTAATTTTTTTGTGTTTGTTCCATGCTCGGGGATCCCTCAACACATGATTTTGCTTTCATCAAAAAAAAAAAAAAAAAAAAAAAAAAAAAAAAAAAAAAAAAAAAAAAAAATATATATATATATATATATATATATATATATATATATATATATATATATATATATATATAAGAAAAAAAAACCACATGTAGGAAAACTAGTTCGTGGTACAGAAAGATTCTTTGTGTATAAAAAAACAAACAAACATTCATTTGAGTTTTTATCTATTTATTCCTTAAAAATTCAGTGAAATCCATTTCAAACTGTTCAGCTTTATTTTCTGCTTTTACCTCTGGCTAAGATATATGAAAAGAGAGGGAAGTAAAACGAATGGAGGATGGGGATAAAGAGAAAGAGAATGAAAGAGAAGCAAAAAAATAAAATATAATATAATAAAATAAATAAAATAAAAAATAGAGAAGAAAAATAATCGTACTGTGATAACCAAACTGAATATAATTTTCCCTTCTCTCGGAGTTTCTCCTCCCTCCCTCTTTCTCTCCTTTTCTCTCTCTCTCTTTCTAGACTCTTCTTTTACTCCTGAATTAAGAGACGCTCTTGCTTTAGACGAGAAAACATATAACTTCCCGTACAGACACTTTCCAACAGACAAACTACGCGATGGCCGTTACGCCGAGACTCCGCCCACCATGACGTAGCAAATTCACTCAAAACGGAAAAGACAAAATTACCCATAGATTTCCAACCGTCATTTTGCTAACATTCCACCCATTATTTTCGGATTTCAGATGGCGAGGAAAAATGAGGCGCAGTTCCCCTTTTTATTTTCTCTTCTTTTTGAGAATTCTTTTATTTTTTTCTCTTTTTTTCGGTCGTATCCAGTGATGATGCGTATGGTAAGGATGATATTAGTAAGAGTAAAGAAGGGAAAAAAAGAGAGAAGTAATAAACTCAACAGAAGAGGAGACAAAACGACATGGGTATGGTAAGGCTGTTATCAGTAAGAGAATGAAGAAGGAAATAGAGAGAGATGTGATAAACTGATCTCAACAAGAAGAGAAGAAGAGACAAAGCGACATAGAATGCAGCGCTATATACCAATGCAATATCTGCTTGGCGCCAGTGTCCGGAATGCACGCACAGACGTAACAACACGGAAAAAAAATCTCGCTTTACATTTTGTATCAGCCTGCTCTGGCAAGTTTGTAAAATTTAGCACAGACGTGAATTTGAGTAAACTTTTGTTCAGTGTCTAGCAATGCATGGCTTGAAACCCCTCGTTTGTAACAGGAACGAGTGGGAGTGTCAGTTCAAGGTTAGAATTTTGGAAATGTGAGTTGTAGGATTTGCGAAGAGGAAAGAAAGAGGAAGGGGGTTAGGAACAGGACATGGAACTAATTCGCTGATGGAAATTGTCTCAAAACACTGTCACAAACTTTTCGGGAATCGTTATAACGAATAACAGGACCGAATTGAGGCCTCCACGACGGTCGTTACTCGGTGACTCCCAGGTCAGTCGGAGAGGGAAGGAGTGATCTGAAAGAAAAATCAGCTGATCAAAGGAAATCAGCTGATCAAAGGAAATCAGCTGATCGGAAGAAAGTCAGCAGATCAGAGGAAAATAAGCTGATCGGAAGAAAATTAGCTGATCGAAAGGAAATCATTTGATCCTAAGTAATTCAGCTGGTTTTAGGGAAAGCAGCTGATCGGAAAGATATCAGCTGATCAAAAGGAAATCATTTGATCGAGAAAGAATTCCTGTTTATAATAAAACAAACTAATCGGAATGAATTCACCTGATACGATGAAAATCACCTAAATAGAAACCAGTTAATAAGGGCGAAACCAGCTGTCCCGATGGAAGAGGAGGAGAAGAAGAAGAAGAAGAAGAAGAAGAAGAAGAAGAAGAAGAAGAAGAGGGGGAAGAAAAGGAGGAGGAAGAGGAAGAGAAGAAGAAGAAGAAGTAGAAGTAGAAGAAGAAGTAGAAAAAGAAGAAGAAGAGGAAGAGGAGGAGGGCGAAAGAGGAGGAAAAACAACAGCTGATCGGGAAAACCAGGTGATCGGAGCGAAACCAATAGAGAATTCATTCACCTGATTGCAGGGGAATCAGCTGATCGCAGGTTGTAAGCCGGTAAGACTCGACTGCGGGCATATTAATCACATCAAGCTCAAGAAATGAGACTCGATCACCTGGATTTGAGAAGCTGTGATGAGAATGTGTTTGGGCGTGGGCGTGGGGGCGGGGGTGGTGGTGTAGGAGTGGGGGTAGGGAGTGGATGAGGAAGAGCCAAGATGATTAAAGTCATGAATGAATGATTGATAATTGGATTTCGAATTGCTGTTCATCATTATAATGAATTTGGAAGTATTGTCATTCCAAGGAGATACGGTATTGTTTGTGTGTGGATAGTTGAATAATCATTTGTGGATATTATCTTAGGTTATGGGCTGATGAAATGCTGTCAGACTGATTAATTGCACACACTAATCGATCGTACAACTGCTCTACATACAATATAATTACTCACGCTGAATAAAACCTAGAATTAATGAATAAAAGCTAAATGAATAAAATGAAATGATAATAAAGAAAGAAGAGGAAAAAATTGTGTTCACTCAACTTGTGACTTTCCGTTGTGTTCTCTCAGCTATAACAATAACATCAACAAACAGAGGTAGGTTACAACAGAGGAAATGCAGGTTACAGCTGTCTCTTGCAAACTACCAATGCACACAAGCAAGACCTATTATGCAATGAAATAAAACAGCGGCTGATGTTTGTATGAGGCGAGGCGAGGGACCCCATTTCTCTCGGGTAATAAATGAGGTGGAATGTCTGATTATCGTCTGTGTTGCATGATGTGGCAGTAATTGCAATGGTGATTTTGCTGTTCATGTGGATGATGGCGATCGCGTTGATGTTGATAGCGGCGATAATGTGGTTGATGATGATGGGAATAGTATGAGGATGATTATGATGTGACAGATTTGGGATAACATAAAAAAGCAAAAAAAAAAAAAAAAAAAAAAAAAAAAAAAAAAAAAAAAAAAAAAAAAAAAAAAAAAAAAAAGAAAGAAAGAAAAAAAAAATATATATTCGTACTACCGTTTATAATAATGAAAACAGTAATAATAATCCTAAAAAGTCTTGGTGATTTGATGATGATGATGGTAAGAATGATAATGACTGCGATGATATTAATGATGTGAATGATCATTGTGGTATTGATTATGAATTAATAGTATTGAGGGCAAACATACTGATGATGGTCGTGATGATAATAGTGATAACTTGGTAGTGTTAATAGTGATAATAACATTGATGGATATAGAGTACTATTACTAATAATGACGATTAATAATACTAAAGAGACTTATGTAATGAGTTCATATTCAAAGTACTCACAATATTCCAGTACAGTACTCAAAAACCACATGATCTTAAAATTTACTGTTATATTTCCGGCCGATTCGAGTACAACATTCCCCAACGTATATATGGACTGTATTTTTTCAAGGTTCATTTTGAATTCAGCAGCACACGCGTAAGATGATAATAAAAATATATTAATAACAATAATGTTGTTGATGTGATGATGATGATGACGGTGGTGGTGATGATGATGAATAACAAGAGCTTTGTATTTTCTTAATATTATTGCCAATTTGTTGTCCATAGTATTAAGATTCGTTGTATTTATCTTAAATCATAACGATTATCTTATCAGATAGGAAGTTAATTGAGCTTAAAAATAAACAGTAGATAACAAAACCAAACAAATATCGTATCATAAAAACACAAAACAAATAAAAAACAAAGATAATGAGAACATAAACACAACATAATACTAATAACGACACAACCCTATAAGGCGACAAGTGGTCGTTTCGGTAACAGAACTACACCGTAAAGACCTGTGAGGCTATACGGTTGTTGTGTATCCCGGGTCTCCTGTGGATATGCGGTGATTGCAAGATGAGGAGATGTAGCCTGTCTGACGCCGTGGATGGAATTCTGAAAATCATTGCAGGATGGAGAAGAGAGGTTGTTGTCTATGCTGTGAGTGTTCAGGGGAGCGCTGAAACAGCTGGTCGGTTCGGAGAGGAGGTCAGGGCGGGTTGCGGTGTTCTACGGTTTGGAACTATGCGACGACACTGACCCTTGGTTTTGTGGTATTGTATCCAGAATGTAATGCTTCGAATTGGGTAGGTCTTGTGTTCACACGCACAATTTGGCAGTTAGATAAAGCTGTAGATATATGTGAAGGGCAATGATATGTATACACACATATATGTGCGTATGTATGTATGTACACGCACTCTCTCTCTCTCAGTATGTATGTATATATATATATATATATATATATATATATATATATATATATATGTACACATGTATATATGTATTTATATAAATATGTGCACATATAATGGTCTATATATCCTTACATATACATGCACGTTCAAAGAATGGTAAAACCTGATGAAGATGAAAATAGTGAATTGAGTAAAAAACATCAGCTGATACAGATCAACCAGACCAGAATCAGCTGATTATTGCAAGAGTCTCTGATGCACAACAATCACTGACCTCTGAGTATAGCTGTGAGATCCAGGCAATTTAATCCCAGAAGGATAAACCGTTTATGTTCTCTACTGATATACAGGACGCATCTATTCGCATCTACAAGCTCGAATTGCATCTACAAGCTCGAATTTGTGTGTGTGTGTGTGTGTGTGTGTGTGTGTGTGTGTGTGTGTGTGTGTGTGCGTGAGTGTGTGTGTGTGTGTGTGCGTGAGTGTGTGTGTGTGTGTGTGGTTGTGTGTGTGTGTGTGTGTGTGTGTGTGTGTGTGTGTGTGTGTGTGTGTGTGTGTGTGTGTGTGTGTGTGTGTCTATGTGTGTTTATGCCTGAGTATACATGTTTTTCTCAAATTGCGCAACTTTATAACATGCCTCTATTTCTCTCGTTTACAACAACCCTATCCGAACAACCGAAGTAAATCACTGTCGTTTTTCTCTCAGCCTTTTTTTCAGTTCCTTATAACATCAGCAATACATTCCGGGCACCTAGTTATAGCGGGGATGAGATGCAATGCAACAGCGACCTCGAAATCCCAACATCTGTTATGGATGGAGTTTTAAAGTCTATTGACGATGCTACATGTACAGTAGATTACGGTCTGATGTTGCTTCGTACTCTGTTGCTGTCGTGTGAAATACTTTTGTTTTTTGTCTGTTATTATTCTTGTGTTGTCTTCTGTTCATGTTTTATTGCGTTTGTTGGTTTATTTATCTATTTCTTCATTCTTTTTTACCTATCTTTCTTCTTTATCATATTTTTTTTGTGTATTTCCTGATATGAAATGGATAAAACTGATAGTGTTTACTGTCTCTTCTTTTTTTCATTTTGCATCTGTTACCCTTCCTTCCCAGTTCGAAGGGAATTATAGAATTAAAAAATGATATCATATTTCTATATAAAAATATAATGAAAAATAAATATTTGCATCTCATCATTATGTATTCCATCGCAGTTATAAAACAAATGAAGTCAAAGAACTCGAAAAAACAAAGAAAAAAAGATACGTAATTGCGAATTCAAGGTGAAATGTTGTCATAATGATGGTTGGAAAACTGCGGGAAGATTTGCATATAGATTTATATATATATATATATATATATATATATATATATATATATATATATATATGTATATATATATGATAAACGAATAAGTTATCCGAGAGAGAGAGATATCAAAAGAAACATTTATAGCAAAATTGATAGAGAAATTAAAACTAAATGGAGTGAGAGAGAGAAGGGGGGGGGGGGAAGGAAAGAGAGGAGCGGGAGGGACAGAAATGGGGAGGTGGGGGGGGGGGCAGAGAGACAGAGAGAGAATTTCGACTTCTTAACAAAATACCGTTATGTTTCCCTTTTTTTTTTCTCTCTCTTTCATTTTCCTTTACCTCTCCTCTCTACGCCCACCCCCCCCTTTCATCATCTTTCCTCGTATTCTCAAGTTTTTGAGTTTTAACTAAATAGGGGACGAACAAACTTTTTTTTTCTCTCTGTCTCCATTCCTCTCTCTAGGGCCACACCTTCATAATATATAAGCTTTCATCGAGAAGTTCCTGCATGTACAATGATACTGTAGATCTTAATTAGTATGGTGTAGTAATTAATGAAACCTGAAACTCGTATTTTTTTATCACATAAAAAGTTAAAGGAGTTTTGATTATTCATTCGTCAGTTTACTCATATTTATAGGAGTTTTATGCATTAATTTCGTCAATTTATTTATATTTATAGGAACTTTATGTATTCGTCAATTTGTGTTTATTGATTGATTTTATCGTTAATTATCAGTTTTGTTGATCATTAATAATGAGCACTTCCACCGTAATTTGAGTTTGATGATACGCTAGACAGACTGATGAAAATGTATACTAATTAAAGTAAAATAAATAATAAATAATAAATAAAGGTAGAGCTGAAGGATAAGATTAATGTTGAAATTACAGAAAACAATTGCAGTCTTCTCATAATAATTAATATGATTTTCATAGAGCTACGAAAATTATAATGGCTTCTAAATGATTATTATGATTTTTATATAGTTACGAAAGTTATTTTGTAATAATTTAAAAAATGATTAGTATGATTTTCATATAGGTGCGATTTTTTATTGTTACGTAAATTGTAATTGTTTCAAAATAATAAATATGAATTTCATATGGCTGCAAGTAATAGTTTGTAATAATTTCAAAATTATTTGTATTATTTTCAAATAGTTACGGAAATATTCTGTAATAGTTTCCAAACAATTAGCATGATTATTAAATACGAAAATTACATGAATCACGTGACATGCTATGAAACGTCTCCTTAAAAAGCACATCAAAAACAAAGAAAACAAAAAAACAAAACAAAAAAAAAGAAGAAAAAAAAAGAAAAAAAGAAGGAAAGAAAAAAAACCAAAAATGAAAAAAAAACGAATGTCTTCTTTATGACTAAATATGCAACTTATGGCAGACGGGAAAATTCAAATGACAAATCCGACTTTAAACTATTTTTAACAGTTGTAATGTGTACAGTACACACTAGCTCCCTGTACCGTTACATTACAACATGAAGACAAAACAGCTGGCAAAATCGTCCTTAATGAATGACATTAGCGAGACATTTCTCTATTTCCAACTAAACATAAAATGCCATAATTAGTTTTCTTATGAGCTTCATCAGATATGTCTACGAAGTGAGCTTATGGTGTATATAATTAATCGTGTTAATTAATTATGCCGTATCTCATTAATCCGTGCTAATGAAGTCATCAACTTCACAGGCCGTTTGCCTTGG
>NW_020869458.1:1533138-1540638 GCF_003789085.1 Penaeus vannamei
CATTGTTTTCCTGAAATTCCACGCTGCAAGCTCGTAAGGTGATACAAAATGTACAACGGAAAATATTTATGTTTTTATGTTCCGTCCGCATATGCATTCTGGGCAATTGCACAAGCAGATATTGCAATGCACCATTCCAATATTTTGTTATACTCTGGCTTATTTTTCTTTTCGTTTTTTTTTTATCTGCTTAGAAATATTTGATGTATATGTATCCTTTTTTCGAGATTTTTTTTTAATCAATAATTTTTCTTATCTATTGTTTTTGTTGCTTTTATCATCATCGTCGTCATCATGATCATTATTCTATCTTCGTTATGGTCACCTTTATCATGGTCTTCGCTATCGTCGTGATCATCTTCATTATTATCAATGTATATTTTTTATGATATTCCATCCACATCATCATTATTATTATATTTGCTTCGAAAATCCTCTTGAATACTCGACTTGGCTCTTTTTTTCTCTTTTTTTTCCTTCACATTCTTGTTTTGGGGTCAGTTTTTCTCATATTATGACTCTATTCTTTCCAACTTATTATTCTTGAATATATAATATATATATATATATATATATATATATATCTATATATATATATATATATATATATATATATATATTTTTTTTTTTTTCTTTTTTTCTTTTTTTCTTTCTTAGTTTCATTTCTTTTTCTTTTCTCTGCGCGACTTATAAATCTTTCTCATCTGTACCTATCTACGTATTCACACGTTATTATGTATAAATTATTACAAGTTATTATGTATAAACATAATAAATATAAATCCGTCAACATCAAATATGTACACATGCATAATTCATGGACGGATATATTCACATGTTGTCATATCCTCTTTGTTTTCCTCGTTGTAAAATTCCCCAATGACCAGAGAAAAAAATATGAACACTGAATACCCGCCGGCAGTGCGCAAAACATGAGCTAATATGATTTTTCTCTCATTTACACCGAATTATATAAATAAACAAATATGAAAAAAAGGGCTCAATGAACGTGTTTCCCTTATTGAGAGTTATTTACGAGAAAGCAACGTGAAATTCTAGTTATTTTTGCTTTGTTGAAATTTAAAAAAAATATATATATACAAAAAGTGAAAGTATAAAGTGTGTTGATCAAAGCGGATATATATATAGCTTATTGTCTAAAATGTGCCCAGGTGTTGAATGCTGCATTTATATATTGCACAGATTGCTAATCCAGTTCTAAAGCTGTTGTGACAGAAATTGTATTTAAATGCATGTACACATAAAACAATGTGCATCGATACTCATCTCAAGAAGATTGATGCTGCAGACATTTTTGATGTGGAAACAATTAGAAAAATAATATGCATCAGTAGAAGCAACAGAGAGAGTGGAGAGGAGAGAGAGAGAGAGAGATGAGAGAGAGAGAGAGAGGAGAGAGAGAGAGAGAGAGAGAGAGAGAGAGGAGAGAGAGAGAGAGAGAGAGAGAGAAGAGAGAGAGAGAGAAAAAAAAGTGAGACTGAGATAATGATTGAAAGGAAGAGAGAGAGAGAGAGAGAGAGAGAGAGAGAGAGAGAGAGAGAGAGAGAGAGAGAGAGAGAGAGAGAGAGAGAGGAGAGAGAGAGAGAGAGAGAGAGTGAGTAAGAAAGACAGAAATTGTATTCAAATGCATGTACACATAAAGCACTGTACATCGATACTGATCTCAAGAAGATTGATGCTGCAAATATTTTCTGTGAAATTAGAAAAAATAATATGCATCAGTAGAACAAAAGTCAGAGAGAAGAGAGAGAGAGAGAGAGAGAGAGAGAAGAGAGAGAGAGAGAGAGAGAGAGAGAGAGAGAGAGAGAGAGGAGAGAGAGAGAGAGAGAGAGAGAGAGAGAGAGAGAGAGAGAAAGTCAGGAAATTTCTAAATTCCAAACTGCTTATTAAGCAATCAAAATTTTACTAGAACGTTGTGCTATTTGATTATCTTTTAGCATGTCTGATTATATATAAGAAGAAAAAATAACATGACATCATTCAAAATCGTTTTTTGGCCTAATTGGTAATTTTAATTATCTTTTGGCATATTATTTAAAATCACCTTTTGGCATGACAGTTTTTTTCTTTTCCTTTTATCATTATTATTTTTTATTTTTCTATTTACTTTTTTTTTTTTTTTTTGCAATGAATGATTTTAATTTTCTTATGCCATGACATCAATTAAGATTATTTTTTGGCATGACTGATTATTTTGATTATCTCTAGGGACTGTCTACGCATGTTGATTGTCCTCAAAGAAGTCGAATGAATCCGACTCTACCAATCTAATCAAAGGATCTGTATCAAAATCCAATTAATTCGTTTTTGAGCCACCCAGACGTGAATTCCGATGACGTGTCCTCTACACCGGTTCAC
The DNA here is from genome assembly GCF_003789085.1 of Penaeus vannamei. Taxonomy (NCBI): domain Eukaryota; kingdom Metazoa; phylum Arthropoda; class Malacostraca; order Decapoda; family Penaeidae; genus Penaeus; species Penaeus vannamei. The sequence continues at coordinate 1,535,518 of NW_020869458.1, forward strand.
GTAATCTTTGAACTCGCTATTACGTATTCTGTACTTCGACTCGTAGGAGTGCATTCAAAGGATTCAAATAGTTAAGAGTGAATTGGGACTTCGATATGACCTCCGTGTGACCTGATATTATTAAGGCGATTCCAACCCCGCTATGACTTTCATTTGACCCGATTCTACATTCATGACACGTTCCTGTCAAATACATACAGTACAGGACTCTGCATGATGATCCAATATGTAGTCTTTATTGCAGGACCCATGCGGTTAGCTTCGCACTTCCTTCTCATCTTCAACAAGACCTTCTGAAGTGCAAATGGCTTCTTTATACCACCGAGACTGAGCACCTTCTTGCTTTTTCCCCCTGAGATTCGCAAGCACTGTAGGGAGGGAGAGGGAGGGGAAGGGAGGAGGGAGAAGGGGAGAGGGAGGAGATGGGGGGGATGGGTGAGGGGTGAAGGGGGTACACGAAGATAATAATAATAATAATAATAATAATAATAATAATAATAATAAAATATAATAATAATTGGATAATAATAATAATAAATGAAAGAAATCCCCAATAATAATAACTATGTCCTCTCTTAGGATCCCTAAAATCCTACTCCTCATCACCACCATCCTTATCACAAATGCCCTTAGTTAACAAACATTATTACCAAGGAATAGATAAACCATGTCGAATGTAAAACCTTTTTATTGGCGGAAGCCTGAAGGGCTGGGCGTGGATTCCCGAGCGCTGAAGGGAGAGGAGGGCTCGTCTCCCGGCAGAGCACATACAGAACTGAATCATTTGGTATCATTATATGTGTATTTTAGAAGCTATTTAAGTATAGTTATGATTATCATGATTATGGTAATGATGATTTTTTAGTGGTATATCTTATTATTATTATGATTATCATATTATCATCACCAGCACATCATTAATCATCACACCAGCACATCATTACCACATCCAGCACACGATCACCAGCACATCGTACATCACCAGACATCGTTAGTGCAATCAATCAGCACATCCTCGAGCACATATCACGCATGCACACGCGAACATCACGACAATTACCATCACCATCACATCGTTAACATCATCATTACACATATCAGTAGACATATCATCACCATGATCATCACGAGAAAGTTTTCCTTGCAGAAATATCTCCCATAGAATCTCGTCCCCGCTTTCTCTGGTGACCGTTAGTGCCGCTGGTGTGTGCCGTGCAACCTGCAGTTTGCAAGGACCGTCGCAACCTACCTCTCCTCTCCTTGTCGTTTTTGTATAATTTGACAGCGGATTCACGAGCTGAGTTTGCGAGGAAATGTTGCGCGAGAACAGAATTGAAAATCGAAGATGAATACAGAATGAAAGAACGGTTTGTCTGTTCTGGTAATATTGTGTGAGATCAGAGCATTTAGTACGTTTTCATAATGTGTTGTGTAGATCAGAGCATTTAACCAACATAGTACGTTTCTCATATTGCAAGTAAATACAGTCACTGTCATATCTCTCAACATCTCAGTGTCTTCCTCTTCCTCATCTCGAATCTTGCAACTTCAATTTCGCGGATGCAGACCTTGAACTAACTCTCTCACACGTCTTTGTTGCTGACGAGGGCATTTGCAACTGACACTGAACTAAACTTGCAATAAATATCTGCATTTCGTTTTGCAAATTCGCCAACGCTGGATGATGCAAACTGTTTAACGAGATATGTTTTACTTCTTTTATTTAATATTTCGTTCGCATGTACTTTCCGGGCTGTTGCACAAGCAGACATTGCAGTGGCATAGACCTGTTTTTGTTTTCGTTCTCTTTTGTCCTTCCCTTTATGTTGTTACTCTGAAATATTTGATATATTTTTTCTGTTGCTATTGATACTGTTGTTGCTATTTCTGTTTATTTTTATATTTTGTTTTACGTTGTTTTCTTCCATTTTTATAGAATATATTTTCTCGTTTTTTTTGTGTTTGTTTGTTCCGTTCTGTCTGGCAGACAAATTTGGTTTTCGTTGTTCATCTTATTATTTGTATTTATTGTGCATGTCTTTATTTCAGATAAAGGCATGATTTTTTTTTCTTGGTAGGCATTAATGCATGCGTCAGTCGGGACACACAAACACACACAGACACAAACAAACACAAACAAACACACAAACACCTCCCCCCCACGCACCCCCCTCCTCCAGACCCCACACCCCAATCCCTGCACACTACCTTTAACACCAACTTGCTTCTCCGGTTCTATCGATATTTCCCCAATATCCCATCAAATCACCGATATTCCCGCCAAACAACGTCGACCGCCCATAATCGCCCGTAACGAGTGTTATTTCGGCCAAATTACTAATAGCTTGTTATGATTGAAGTTTTGACGATGCAACATGGACTGATAGTTAGCTTCGTTCGTGTAGTTATTATGTAATATTTTCTGGTTTATTTGTGTTCGTTTTTTTCAATAAATGTGGAGAAAAGTTCGATTATTTTTTTCTCTCCTTTGTTATTATATTCCTTTCTCCCGTTCTGTTATATTTGTTATTATTCCTTTTTAATGTTCATATCAGTTGTTCCTTCAATCTTGCCTTTATATTTGCGATGACTCATTTTTTTTTTATATTTGTTACCCCTTCACTGTTTTCCTCTTTATGTCATCCCATTTTCCTCAGTTAATGAATGATAATTAATAATAATACGTCTTTATCAACACATTCACTCGTCCTCCAAAAGTAACAAACCCAGAAAGACAAAATAAATAAATAAATAAATAAAACGAAAGGAGAGAGAAAGATAAAGAACATTCAGCATTTTAAAAGTAAAAAGTAAAATGCACATAACAGGTTGCAAGAAGGTCAGAAATCCATGATAAAATAAAGTTGATATATATATATATATATATATATATATATATATATATATATATATATATATATTTATTTATTTATTTTTTTTTTTTTTTTTTTTTTATTTTTTTCGCTTCGAACAATACACTTTGTCGTAGTGGGCGGGTCTCGGCGTAACGACCATTGCGTAGTTTGTTTTGTTAGAAAATGCTGGCAAAGGAATATTGTTAGAATCTGTTAGCAATGTAATATTATTAGAAACTGTTGGCTAAGGAAGTTGCAGGTTAAATGTCTGTAATTTCATTGTGTAAGAAAAGAGGAGAGAGAGAGAGAGAGAGAGAGAGAGAGAGAGAGAGAGAGAGAGAGAGAGAGAGAGAGAGAGAGAGAGAGAGAGAGAGAGAAGAGAGAAGCAAGTGAGAAAGAGAGATAGAGAGAGAGAGAGAGAGAGAGAGAGAGAGAGAGAGAGAGAGAGAGAGAGAGAGAGAGAGAGAGAGAGAGAGAGAGAGAGAGAGAGAGAGAAAGAAAGAGAGAAAGAGAGAGGAAAGAGAGGAGAGAGGAAGGAGAGAGAGAGAGAGAGAGAAGAGAGAGAGAGAGAGAGAGAGAGAGAGAGAGAGAGAGAGAGAGAGAGAGAGATTTCTTTTTCTTTTCTTTCATTCTTTGTCCCTTTCTTTTTTTCTTCATTATGCCTCGCACAGTTACCGACTTTCAAAGTAAAAGAAAAAAAAAATTCACAGTCACAGAAAAAAAAAATGTAATTCTTTTTCTCTCTGTCTCCATTTCTTCTTATTTTCCTTCTACCGCTGACGAGACATTTGTTCATTCACAGCAAAGGAAAAGAGTGCGTTTGGTGTTTAATTAATTCATGCTAATTAGCCTGAACATTTTTTTTAATTTATTTTTTTCCTTGTGCATTTCGTGCAAACATTGTTAATCCATTTTCAAAGGCTTTATAAAAGACGCGATCAACTTCGTATTTGAATTCATGTAAATATATGCTTATAAATAAACCTTTGTACCAGTAAAAAAAAAAAAAAAAAAAAAAAAAAGAGAAATGAAAAAAAGGAAAATGATAATGTGAAAATGTGCTTAAAAGAGGAAAATGATGTGGAAATGTGTGTTTATACAACAGCAACATAAATAACGCTAATAATCATTATAATGATTATGAAAATGCCAGTGATGATCAAATGTATAATTCCCCGTGTCGACTGAGAAACATTGACAACGATAACAATAATGATAATAAACGTAAAGAAATGATTATAGTAATGACAATGGTAAATAAATGAAATGCCATAATGAATGGTAATGATAATATATTTGCAAAAATAATGGCAATGGTGACGTGTGCTATTACTACTACTTTTGCAGCTGCTACTACAAACGATAATAAAGATAATAGTGATAGTGATGTGTGGAATTCATAACGAACGGATTGCAACTTGAACAACGAAGGGAAGGACAAGAAAACAGACGAATATGAATATGAATTTGATATACTGGCATATTCGCGTGTTTTCTTGTCCTTCTATTCGTTGTTCCTGTTGCAGTGATAGTGATGATAACAGTGATAATATTTGATGCTAAAGGTGTTTTCGGTATTAACGAAGATAACAACAATGATAAAAAAGGAATAATAATGTTAATGACAACACATTCATATGTCGTCCCATCGCTTCGTTCCAACACTCCAGCATTTCCAAACACCATTTCTATTACCTTTCCAGACAGCTCAAAAAAAGAGACGCAGTAACAGCTCCAAAATCGCGTGAATCGTATTTGCATACAGAAAAGCGACTGCAAGCAAGCACTCTCCCGGAAAAAAATGAGATCATGCGAGTTTTCCCCGTCAACAAAATGCGAGAAGCCGAGGAATGCCGTGGGCGATTTTCGGCGTAACGAGCGGAGTGTCTCTTTTTTAAGTTTGACCAGCGGGGGAGTGTTGGGTTTCGTGTCCCATCCCTTGGTCTTGCTGCCTTTCGCTTTGGTGTGTGTTGTGTCCCATCACTTGACGTGTCCCATCACTTGACCCTGCTGGCTCTCCCGTTCGTGTGTGTCGTGTCCCATCACTTGACCCTGCTGATGTCGTGTCCCATCACTTGACTTATCCCGGTGGCTGTGTATCACTTGACACACTTGACCTTGCTGGCTCTCCCATTCGTGTGTGCCGTGTCCCTCACTTTGTGTGTTTGTTGTGTCCATCACTTGACCTTGCTGGCTCTCCCATTCGTGTGTGCCGTGTCCCATCACTTGACTGTTCGTGTCCATCACTTGACCTTGCTGGCTCTTT
>NW_020869458.1:1545638-1550638 GCF_003789085.1 Penaeus vannamei
CATCTGGCCTGCTTGAGACCTCGTGTTGACCTCGTTTGTCACTGCTGCTTCCCTCTTACTGCTTGGCGTTTGACACATGCTTCCGATCCTCGCTGATTATTGTAATATCTTTATGGACCCTTGGCCTGCGCTGTGATTCCGTTCTCCATCTCCCGTTTAAGTTTCTTTCTCAATAACTTCGGACGCGTGTGACACTTTCCTTGACCTTGCTTCCAGCCCTGTTTCTTCCTTTATTGGAGTAGCTCCGTATATACCAACCCTCCGCTTGACTCGTGCGTTCTTATGCGGTGAAAATAACAACCTTGTCTAAACCCTTGACAGCTGCTACCTACAACCTCCTTCGCCCCCTCTCTTTATAGCGCATTTGCAGAACCATCCGAGAAAGAACAAAGAACCAAGAATACAAACCCTCCACACTGGCTAATCCCATACAGACAAAAACCTATATCGACGTTACCTATTCACTTTTTTCCCCGTACTTTTTCGAGTTTACCGTTTCTAGGTTCTAAGCGGCGAGAGCTTCCTGTCTCGCTGAGGTGCTCGAGGCTGGGATGTTTGTCCATTTAATTTAAACTTTTAATCTTTGCTCATCGCGACCGAGTAATCCTTATACAACATTGCTTGGACTTCGGAGCACATTAGCGAAGTGTGCGATATCTCCGTCCCTTTCTTCCTGCTCTTCAATCCGCTACGTTACAAAAGAATCCATTGAAATTACAATGTCATAGCAGCGCATATCACCATAAGGCAACGCACGGTATAGTGGCACAGTATGTATGCAAGAATCAACACGCGTGCCAACAGCTACCCGCGAAGAAGTAGTGTACCAGAAAGAATAAATATACATGCACTATAGAACAAGAAATGAAGAAGGATAGAAAAGGATATAGAAGTAAGATCACTAAGATATGACACGAATAGAAAGGAATAGGAAGAAGAAGGAGAGCCGGGAAATGAAGGGGAAGAAGAGAAGAAACACGGTGCACCAGAAGAGTATAATGACACTATAAAAGTCTACTAAGGATCAATCCTATACAAGTAATCAAAAAAGAATTAAATAAAGATAATATAAACAATAAAAGCACGGAGTATCGCCCATCTTTTCGCACTTACCAAATGGGAAAACAGGAATTACGACGCTCACTCCTCTTGACGCATGAGCAGTCCGCACACGAGTTAATTCCCAGAATTTAACAATTTCCTTTTCCCTATAACGCGGTCGGCATTGTGTTCCGGTGCAGAACAACTACACCTTCCTTAGACTCTCTAAGGACCCGTTGAATTCACATTGCTCATGTACGTTATTTCCACATACCTCCTTCCTCCCGATGCCACCAGGTGAGGATATTCATAAGATTTACTGTTTCCAAATGATTTTGGAAATCCGGTTTCTCGCGCTTGCTGGAATTGGTGAATTATTGCGCGTGAATCCTTTCCTCCTTCCACAGCGTGCAGATGCGGAGGGGGGCGGGCGGTGAGGAGTTACAAGAAGGGAACACGAAGTGAAAACACGGGAGATAGTCGGATAAGAGATGAAGACGATCTAAAGAAAGGATGGAAAGATAGGAAATAGTTATCTAGCCGTCGCGTGCCCAATTCTATGGGAGCAGCGTAGGCCGAAGGTGGTTGGGTAGATCTGTTTATTGTCTATCGCGGAAGGAGAGGCAGAGGCGAGAATTCCAGACTCCAGAGAGAGATAAGTAGATAGATTCATAATTTTATACTAATATCTATTCTACCTCCTCTATATACTTACTATCGTACTACTTATACTACTCCTGCTTCCTAACGATATAAATTTATCTGTCGTCTCACTACATGGATATATATGTGTGTGTGTACATATTACTATATACACACTAATTCAATTATACTTACTCCAGATTTAATATTTTCTTATTATATTACCTAGTACTTATCATTTTATATTACTAGTATATTGCGACTAGTATTGTGAGACGGTTAACATATTCCTCTACTCATAAGGATATATATATATGTATAGTATGTACTATTATATAGTATATATAATATATGAGTGGGTGTAGGATAATCTCGACGAAGATTAATATATGTCACATATATACTAACATGATATCTATACTATTACTTAAAATAGGTAATTATATATAAATATATAAAGCTGGTAGCTCATTGAGTCACGCTTATAGTGAAATATTCGACACCACAGCTTCTATATATATACATCAGTAATGATATATATTTAAGCGCCCTATTCCCTGTCATGAGGGGTACATATATTATATACTAATAATTGAAAATAGGAAAACTCTGATAATAAGTATAAGTAGAACCCAGGTGAGAGTGATTGTAATCATACCGTATATGTAGTTACTAGTTTAAACTTGTGGTAGGTGTGTAAAGCGTAGATTGTGACCAAATGTTGAATATATTATAGTGATATAAATATAAAGCCTATAGCGACACACACCCACCAAAAGAGCAATACACGGCACATTGATGGTTTAAAGAACTTAGAAAGAGATATATAGATTATGTATTAGAGTATATGATAGAAGGATAGATAGAGAGAGAGAGAGAGATAATACATAATTCTCCGAACTGATGACGAGATTGGAGAGATATGTTAAGGCATAGAAATGATAGAGGATCGTGAAGAGACAAGGAGAACAGGACAGGCGTGAGTGAAGAAAGAGTGAAAGAAAGAATAAGTCACTCCAGGACGCGAAGTACGAGATAAGAAAAAGAACGAAGAACGATGAGAATAGGACAAGAGTACATAAAACGAGAGTGCCGAGTGAAGAGATGCAAGCTAGTAAAGACATTTAAAAGTGCCCGCAAGAAATCGTGTCATAAAGAGCCTTGACTTTTCTGATGGCTATCAAAGGCAGGAGATTTTTACGCTTGTATACTATGCTATTACTGAATTGTTTTGTTCGACAATGGAGGAGAGCAGTCTGCTCTTCGTGCAGAGCTGTCAAGGCTACATCTAACGACAATTTGCCCTATTGAGAAGACGCCGCAGACTATATAATTGTTAAGTATATGTAACACACTATCACCACACGATAACACAACCTGACCTACACTGCGCTGCTGCCGCCAGACGTCACAGCACACACAACAGCGCAAAGCTGGTGCTGCTGGCAGCGTCTCGCTTACATATAGCAGAGCAGCGTTTTATATTATGTTGAGGGCAAAGGGTCTTACTTAGTATAAAGTATATTTACACGGTTATATGTGTATAAGTCAGAACTAGTTATCATATGAGGTGATACGATCATGAGGTGATATATCTACTAAATATCATATATAGGTATATGTGTTTTAAGTAAATAAATAAAAACAAGTATAAGAAAGTATGATATTCTACACACACGCCAGCTTACACATATCGTGTCTCTCTCTCTTTCTCTCTCCCTCTCTCCCTTTCTCTCTCTCTCTCTCCCTCTGTCTCTCTCTCTCTCTCTTCCTCTCTTCCTTTTTCTCTCTCTCACATACTCGAACACACACATAAGTGTGTGTGTCTATCTGTGTTTGTGTATGTTTATATGTGCAAATGTGTGTCCCTATATTTTTTCAATATATATATCAAATTGTTTATCTTTATCTGTGGATACATATCAGTATATTCATCCATGTATTTATGATTTTGGAAGGACATGCCTGTTTGTTTATGTGTGTATAATCGGTTTACACAATGTACACTGCTTGCATAAACGCACACACAAATACAAAAAAAAGTGTGCCTGTGAAGTTCACCGTATTGCTCTTTCGTCGTCGTTCAACTGAAGTCTATTTATTTTGCAAGGAAATCCCATTGCAGATTTTACGCCAATCTAATTCTTCCCCTTCTTTTATTCCGCCAAAATGTTCCTCTGGGGTGACTCCCGGCGCAAGTGCGGCAAGTTACTGCATTATGTGGTTTGCGCAATTCTGAATTTTGGAGAGGTTTGACATTTTAGAAGCTTGGGCTTATTTTTAAATGTTTATGATGTGGGAAAATATGTTGGTTTTCGTTCGTTTAAGCTTATTAGTAATGGTGATAAGTACAGGTTGGAAATCAAGTACTAAATAACTAAATGTACTTTGCTTAATGAGATCAAAGCGCAAGGACTGTGTAAAAATAGACCACTTCATGCAATTATAATCTCGAATGACACTTGGACTGTGCAAAAAAGGGAATACCCGACGTTCTGTATTTTCACGGAATAATGCGAAGAGAGACTGTTTAAAAAATAATAAATGTTTTTGGATTTAAGGATTAGAAAAAAAATGAACAGCACCAGCCATCATTTTTGCCATGAATTTCTCATACTTTCAGATGTCCCAAAGCACGATTCAGAGTTAAAGCTGAAGTTCTCGATTGAACGTTTCTTCTGCAGCTTGTCAATACTTTAAAATAGGATGAAATCTGGGAAGAACGTTAATTAAAGAAAATTAGTCTATTATCAACAGTGCTTCTACAGAAAATGCCTTTATGATTTACTGTACATCCAGAATATCAGGTATACTCAGTCTATTAAATTTTTTGAAGAAACCCTGTTTCCCTGAACACCAAAATAATGATGCTACAGTCATATTACTTTTCAAAATAAGTAACATGAATCACTCCCTGTGGAGGTGTATTTCAAGCAAAAGATATCGAATGTCACTGTTTAATAATCATGTACCATTTTACTTTTCCTATAGGAAACACACACGCACACACACAAACACACAACACACACACCACATACACATCACACACACACACCACACACACACACACACACACACACACACACACACACACACACAACACACCACACAACACATTATATATATATATATATATATATATATATATTATATATATATGTGTGTGTGTGTGTATTTATTTATTCATACACTTACATATATATGTACATAAGTATATATACATATATATATATATATATATATATATATATATATATATATATATATATATATATATATATATATATATATATATACCTTTTTGTAGCATCCCAGAA
>NW_020869458.1:1558138-1560638 GCF_003789085.1 Penaeus vannamei
ATATATACATATATAAATAAGCACACACAGAACACACATACAGACATCTATCCATCTACGTATATGAATAATATATATATATATATATATAGATAGAGAGAGAGAGAGAGAGAGAGAGAGAGAGAGAGAGAGAGAGAGAGAGAGAGAGAGAGAGAGAGAGGAGAGTTGTATACGTGTGTGCGTGTTTACGTGAATTTGTGCTATGAAGTGTGTTTACACCTCATGCGTGCGCACATACATCACATACCTCATACACTGAAACATGTAAGTCTTCCATCTCCCCGTATTTGGCAGAGGTCGCAGAGAACACCAATTCCATCGTTACTTCCTGCCTGGTCGCAACAGCCACTCTTTCTCAATATCAAACTCGAACAATGGTTGTTGCCTTCCTGTCTGGTCGTAACAACCACTCCTCATTATTAAGCTGGAACAATGGTTGTTGCCCTCGTTCTAGACCTTATTCTTTATTTCCACTTTATTTCCTCTTTCTGTTAACGCCACGGACGGTTTCTTTCCCTTTAAACCCGTTTGGTTTGTCCGAATGTTCTACTTAACGTCAGAGTAACAAAAGAGAAGCGTTTTGACCCGGCGGGAACTACGCGACGAGTTGTCATCCGGGACTATGAGAAATGTGTCGTTATGGGAGATGGTTTGGAGCGTTATCTCATAATGAAAGCATTTTTTTTTTTTTTTTTGAGTGGGGAGAGTGGTGCTAAATAAAAAAATAAATAGATAAATAGAGCATGGGAAAAATAGACGAAAATAGGACATGGCTGTTTTTTTTTTTTTTTTTTTTTTTTTTTTTTTTTTTTTTTTTTTTTTTTGACCCGCGCAGAAATTCCGTTAATTCTTTTTTTTGAAACGGTTTGTTTTTGTCCGTTCTCTCTAACCTTCGAAAATCGCATTAAAGGTTGTCGCATTCGGAAAATTAAAATGGAATGACCCCCTATTCCACGTTTTCAGAGATACACAACATTTAGCATTTAGTTGCGTGTGAGTGCAAAATCCATGAATAAAAGTTATAAAATACTCTGTAATCTGCAAGTAAATGTGTGTTGTTTGCATACATTTAAGGATTTGATAGTGATGTTACTAATATTACTAATACCGCTATTAAAATGTTAAAGGTTATGCCAGTGATGATGATAGTTATAATGACAATGATAACGATATTGATAATAATGTTAATATTAAGTGTCATTGTGATAAGAATATAGTAACGATAATGATAAAAAGGAACAAAATCGGTACTTTTTTACTAGTGGTTATATTCTTTTTGTTGCAATAAGTGTGATTGTTTTGAGGATAATAATATAATGATGATAAAAATAATTAAGAATGATAATAGTGATGAAAATGATAATGGTAATAATAATAATAGTAATGATAATGAACATTATAATGATTATAGTAATAATAATAATAATGATAACAATATTGATGATGATGACAATAGTAGTAAAAATGACAACAATAATGAGAATAATACAAAAAATATAATGTTGATGAAAATAATAATAATGATAATATTGATAACAGTAATGCAGTGATAATGATAATGGTTATAACAACAATAATAATAAAATGATAATAGTACTACATCAATTAATTGTATTGATAATAACAATATTATTTTAATCATAATGATGATAATGAAAGTATTAATGATAGTGATAGTAATAATGATGATAATGATAATAATGATAGCTGCAAGAAATATAATAGTAAAAGCAGTATCAACAATCAAGGGAAATAATAAAGATAATAATTAGAATATGAATGATGAAAATGACAGTAATGATAATAAGGATAATAAAAAAGATAATTACAACAACAACAACAACAACAATAATGATAATAATATGAAATAATAATAATAATAATAATAATAATAATAATAAATAATAATAATAAAAATGATAATAATAATAATGATAATAACAATTGATGATGATAATAATAATAATATAATAATAATAATAATATAATAATAATAATAATAATATATTATTATTATTATTATCATTATAATAACGATAATAATTATAATAATAACGATAATAATGATGATAGTAACAACAACAATGATAAGGATAATAGGAATAATAATAATGATGATAGTAATAACAAATAATTGTCATGATAATGATAAAAATACTAATTATGATTATGACAATGGTGATGATAAGGATATTGATAATAACAGTAGCATTAATAATGATAATGATAGTACATATAATGCTAAAAATATAAATCATCATAAATGTTATCATTATAATGATGATAATCGTGATTATAAATATAATAATGATAATAATAGTCTTCACTGATAATGACAGTGCTAGCGGTAATAATATCCTCCTCATTATCATCATTTTGCAGCATCAAAATGACGGTATTAATAACGATTTTACTAATTAACGACGATTATATAAGCAACAGTACAGTTTTCAAAAATCTTTCAGAAAATCCTTCACATCTGTCAGTTTTTGTTTTTTTT
>NW_020869458.1:1568138-1570105 GCF_003789085.1 Penaeus vannamei
CTTCCCTCCCACTTTAACCCCTTCATCTGCTTCCTCCTACTTCCTTCCTCTTCCTCCTCAACCTCTCCCACTTCCTTCGTTTCCTTCTCCCCTTCTCTCTCTCTCCCACACACACCCTTTTCCTCATCCTCCTCTCCCTTTCCCCTCCCTTTCTCTTTTTTTAAGTCTCCCCCACCTCTGCTTCCCCGTTCTCAATTCCCTCTTTCTCTTTTAGCCTCCTTCCTCTTCTCCCTTTCTCCCTTTGCATCTCCCCCTTCCTCTCCCTTTCTCCCTTTCCTCTCCCCCTCTCTTTCCCTTTCTCCCTTTCATCTCCCCCTTCCTCTCTCTCCCCCTACTGTCTTCCTTCCTACCCCCCCCCTGGATAGTCGTGCAAATAATAAGCTTAAACTGACGTCTTTAAAATTAAATATTCAGGAGAACAATGGCAATGATATAAATGATGATAACTAAAACAATAATGATGATAACAAAAAAATAATGTGAGAGTGATAATGACAAGAGTTTGATTAAGATTCCCACAGGAGACTCGTATTATGATCAACGTGTGTGTATTATATTGCGAATTTATGGATTTTTTACAGCAAAATGAATTGACATAAACTCCGCAGTCACATGGAATATATTTCCGGACATGACGTAACGACATTACATGAGATAAATAAAATTACTTAAGTCTGTTGTCTCGTAAATATATAATTCTACGTATGTTTTATGTGTAGAATCATACGGAGTGACACGTGAGCGAAATACATGCTGAAATATAAACTGAATGTATTTAAAAATCATAGTCTTATGTGAAGGTAAACATGTAAATCTGTCAACACGGAATCCCCCACAGATTCCCTATATAATTCACACTTAGCTATCGGTTCCCCCTATTCCCATAGCTTCATGCCTCTGTCCCGTAAATAGATAAATAAAAAAAAAAAAAAGAAAAATAACCATACTTAGTATCCAAAGTACTGTATAACAAGAAAAGAGAGAGAGAGAGAGAGAGAGAGAGAGAGAGAGAGAGAGAGAGAGAGAGAGAGAGAGAGAGAGGAGAAACTCGACTACCATATATACGGAACTCCTAGTCAATGGCACAAAAATGATTGATGGCTGTGGTTCATGTTTCGTCACAGGAAGCGAGAAGACGCTCATTAATATTCAAAAGTTCCCTCTTCTCCACTTCTCTCTCTGTGTCCCCTTCGCTTCTTCGTGTGTGTCTGTCCTTAAAGCGACCCTGCCACCTTTTCCGATCCTCGTGTGGGTAATCGTGCTGTCTCTCTCTCCCCTTCCACCTGCCTCCTCGTCTGTCTAATTCCACTTCTTCTTCTTTGTCTCCTTTTCTTCTCTTCTTTCTTTTTCTTTTATTCTTTATTTATTTATTATTTTTTATATTTTTATTCTTTCCTTCTTTTTCCCTTGATTTTCTTTTTTTTTTTTCTTCCCCCTTCTCTTCCTTCACCTCTGCCTCTTCACCATCATCATCTCCTCTTCCTTTTCCCTTCCTTCGTATTCTCTTTATCCTTATCCTTATCTTCCTCCCCTTCCCACTCCTCATCCTCATCCTCATCCCACCTTTCTCTCAGACCCTTTATACTTATCTTAATCGTTATCCTCCTTCACCACCTCCTCCTCCTCTTGTACCTCCTTCTCATTCCCCTTATTCTTATCCCTCCCCACCTCCTCCTCCTCTTTCTTCTTCGTCTCCTCTTCCAGTCCCTTCAGCTATTATCGCCTCCTTTAAACTCTCATTTACAATCCCGTATCGAACGCTTCAACTTCCTTTCATGACCTTTGTCCTGTGTTCTCATCCCTCGCACGTACAGACCAACGTGGGCGTGCGGGCGTGTGAGGGTCATACGGGAAGACGCCCAGGACACCCATCCTCCCCCTCCCTCCTCCCTCTCCCCCCTCTCCTCTTCCTCTCATTTCGAATCGTAACGTGTCTTTCACTTCCTTCCATTATCATGTTTTTTTTT
>NW_020869458.1:1570260-1572760 GCF_003789085.1 Penaeus vannamei
TATATATATATATAATATAATATATATATACTTTTTTCTTTTCTTTTCTTTTCTTCTTTCTTTTTCTTTTCTTTTTCTTTTTCTTCTTTTCTTTTCCTTTTTCTTTTCTTTATCCTTCTTTTTTTCTTTCAGTTTTTGTTTTTTTTTTTTTTTCTTTCTTCTTTCTTTCTTTTTCGTTTTTCCCCCCCTTTGCTCCAAAAACGCACTTTCAGGCATCCGGCAACTCTTTCTCTCTCTCGTCTCTCTTCCTCTCCTCTCTTTCTCTCTCTTCTTTCTTTCCTTTCTTTATATTCTATCCTATCTATCTCTTTTCATCTCTTCTATACCCGCCCCTCTTTTGCCTCACACAATTTAAATTTCTCTCCCAGTTTCTGTCTCACTTTTCCTTCCCCTCACCCTTCCTCCCCCCTCCAACACCCCTCTCCCCTCCTCCCTCGTGTTCTTGCCCCCACCCCCCAATCCTTCCCTCCTCCCCGTTTTTTAAACATTTCGGGTTTCGAGAAAGAAAGAAAAAAAATAAAATTTAAAAACCCTACTTCATCCTGCGGTTCTGTGTGGGTATAGCGGTATGATACAGCATGATGGGATCTACTGCTCTGCTCTCATCTCTCTCTCTTCTCTCTCTTCCCTCCCTCTCTTTCACTGATTTTCTCTTTCATCGTTCTCTCTCCTCTTCTCTCTCCTCTCTCCTCCCTCTCTTCCTCGTCTCTCTCTCTCTCTCTCCTCCTCTCTTCTCTCGTCTCTCTCTCTTTCTCTCTCTTTCTTCTGCCTGTTCTGTCATCTGGTGTTCTGTCTGTCTTTTTCACCGGCTTTTCTCTTTCACATTCTCTCTCTTCTCTCTCTCTTTCTCTGTCTGTCTGTCTGTCTGTCTGCGTCTGTTGTCCTGTTCTGTTTTTCTCTCTCAACTCTCTCCTCTCCTCTCCACTCTCTTCTCTCTCTCTCTCTCTCTCTCTCTCTCTCTCTCTCCTCTCTCATCTCTCCTCTCTCTCTTCTTTCTCTCTCTTTCTCTGCCTGTCTGTCTAACTGTCTGTCTATTCTTTTCACCGGCTTTCTCTTTTCACATTCTCTCTCTCTCTCTCTCTCTTTCTCTGTCTGTTCTGTCTGTCTGTCTGCCTCTCTCTCTTCTCCTCTCTCTCTCTCGTCTCTCTCTCTCTCTTCTCTCTCTCTCTCTCTCTCTCTCTCTCTTCTCTCTCTCTTCTCTCTCTCTCGTCTCTCTCTCTCTGCTTGCTCTGTTGCTCTTCATTTCGCAATTTCTCTCACTTTCCTCACTATTGCCTGTTGTTGACGGAAATAACCTTACATATGTTATCATTATCATCAATGTATCATCATTATTATCCTTTGTCATTACTACATCATCATTATCATTATTATCCTTGTCATTACTACAATCATTAAGTTACCATTAATTTACCATCATTCTTTTTACCGCCTCACTAACAGCAATCATTTAGCATTATATTACCGTATCATCGGTATCATATCATTACATTACATCATCAACGTCATTGCATTACAGGCATCGTCAGCATTTACATTATATCACCATCAGATTAAAGCATCGTCAGCATAACCACAGCATCGTCAGGCATAACACCACAGCATCTCAGCATAACACACCACAGCATCGTTCACACAGGTCAGCAACCATCACGCAAACACCACAACGCAATCGTCAGAAGTAACACCACAGCATCGTTAGCATAAACACCACAGCATCGGTTCAGCATAACACCACAGCATCTCAGCCATAACGACTACAGCATCGTCAGCATTACATTATATCACCATCAGCATAAACACCACAGCATCGTCAGCATAACACCCCATCAGCATCAGCATAACACCACCAGCATCGTCAGCATACACATAACAACAGCATCGTCAGCATAACAACTTCATCGTCAGCATAAACACCACAGCATCGTCAGCAATAACACTACAGCATCGTCAGCAATAACACTACAGCATCGTCAGCATAACACTACAGCAATCGTCAGCATAACACCACAGCATCGTCAGCATAACACCCACAGCATCGCAAGCATTAACACTACAGCATCGTCAGCATAAAACACTACAGCATCGTCAGCATAACACACAGCATTCAGCACGTAACACACAGCATCGTCAGCATAACACTACAAGCATCGTCAGCATAACACTACAGCATCGTCAGCAACACTACAGCATCGTCAGCATAACAACTACAGCATCGTCAGCATAACACTACAGCATCGTCAGCATCTACAGCACAGCAACACTACAGCATCGTCAGCATTAACATACACCATCATGCATAACACCAAGCATCGTCAGCATTACCACTACAGCATCGTCAGCATAACACTACAGCATCGTCAGCATAACACTACAGCCATCGTACAGCAGCATAACACTACAGCATCGTCAGCATAACCACACAGCATCTTCAGCATAACAACACACAGCATCGGTCAGGCATAACACTACAGCATCGTCAGCATAACACTACAGCATC
>NW_020869458.1:1580260-1587760 GCF_003789085.1 Penaeus vannamei
TACACTCTACTTACATAATATACATACACCCTTGCATATTGGAATACATTATATACTTCCAAACTGAGCACCTCACGTGATGTAAAATATAAAGGAAAAATAGAATGATAATAATAACATACTTCCAAACTGAGCACCTCACGTGGAGAAAAAAAGAAAAAAGAAAAATGAAAATAACAACAAGAGAGATCCCATTTCAGACAGAGAGCGAAATTCCAATAATTTTATTCCAAACTCGATAATTTCGTCCAGCATTCATGGTGTCTGGAACGTCCCAATCTATTTAAAGACCACATACATATTTTGACAGTCAGTTTCGCAGACTAGCCCGTGTTAGGACAGCTCATGTATTCAATGCATTTTACATTGAATAATAAAGTCGGCTATTTGTTCTCTTCATAAAGTTTTAAAATTGGTTAATGGAGATATTCAGGTCCGTTTGTTAAAATTGTGCGAGGCCCGACCCCATGAATATTCATATATATGGACATGCATATACACAGAAATAAATGCATATCTGTCTGCTTATCTGATATATATATATATATATATATATATATATATATATATATATATATATATATATATATATATATATATTATATATATATATATATATATATATATGTATGTATATATATATATATATGTATGTATATATATATTTTATCTATCTAGCACACACACACACACACACACACACAACACACCACACACACACACACACACACACACACACACACACACACACACACACACACACACACACCACACACACACATATATATATGTATACTGTGTGTGTGTGTGTGGTGTGTGTGTTAGGAATAATGATAATGATGATAAATTAGGACGATATTGATAACGATAATAGCAAGAATGAAAATGATGATGCTTACGATGATGATAATAACAGTAACAGCAATGATAATGATAGTTACAATACTAATTGAGAATAATCAATAGAATAGATAAACGAAAAAACTTTTACACAGAAAAAGCGAGACAGGAAACAACAGCGTGAGATGTCACCTCCTTTCTTCCTATTTCATGAATGAATGTAATTGATAATCATTCATTCATATTTCACCTTCCTCTCCATTTCCCCGTCTCCCCTCTCCCCCATCCCTTCTCTAGCTCCTCCCACAACTTTCCCCCTCCTAAATTCTTCCCTGTCTTCACTAACCTATCCTCCCTCTCCCCTCTCTCTCTCCTCTCTAACCTCTTCCCTCCCCCATCCGCCCTCCCTTCCCTCCCCTCGTCCCTTTCACCAACCCTGTCTCCCTGCCCCCCTCCCCCTCTCTCCCCTCCCTCCCCATCTCACCTCTCTCCCCGTCCCCTTCTCCCTCTCTCCCTCTCCTCCCTCCACCACCCTCTCTCTCCTCCCCAACCTCCCTCCCCCTCTCTCTCCCTCCTCCCTCCATCTAACCTCTCCTCCTCCCCCCCCCCCCCCCCTCTCTCCCTCCTCTCTCTCTCCCCTCCCGTACCCACCCTACCCCACCCTCCCTCTCCTACCCCTCCACCAACCCACCCCTCCCCCCCACCCCTCCCCTTCCCCCTTCCCCCTCCCTTTACTTCCAACTTGAAATATAATTCTCATGCCCGGAGTTCCCCAAGTCAAAGTCAGAAACCAAGATTTTGAGACTACGGTGACACAAGAGTTGTTCGAAGTTGCTGGAAGTTGGGAGTTGTTCGAAGTTGCTCGAAGAAGTTGGCGTTAGAAGCAACTTCCTTGGTCTTATCCGTTCCTCTTTGCAAAGGGGTGGGGGGGGGGTTGTAATTGGAGAGAGAGAAAGAGAGAGCAAGAGAGAGAGAGAGAAGGGGGGGAGGGAGGGAGGAGGGGGAGAAAGAAGAGAGAAAGAGAGAGAGAGAGAGTGAGAGAGAGAGGAAGAGAGAGAGAGAGGGGGGAGGGAGAGAGAGAGAGAGAAAGAGAGAGAGGAGAGAAGGAGAGAGAGAGAGAGAGAGAGAAAAGACAAGAGAAAGAGAGAGCGAAAGAAAGACACAGAGAAAGGAGAGAGAGAGAGAGAGAGAGAGACAGAGAAAGAGAGAGAGAGCGAGAGAAAGACACAGAGAAAAGAGAGAGAGAGAGAAGAAAAAAAGACGTCAAGGTGTTAAGCCTTTCCCAGGTGACTTTAAGTTATTGCTCAAACTTCTGTCGAGGAAATGATTTGAAGAATTGTCTTGTAGAGGGCTTTGAGACCGTGAGGATTTTAGAGAAAAAAAGGGGAGAGGGGAAAGGAGAGAAGGGGAGAAGAGGGGGGGGGGGGAGGGGAAGGGAGAAGACGGGAAAGGAGGAGAGATGAGGAGGGAGGAGAGAGACGGGGAGGAGGAGGAAGATGAGGAGGGAGGGTGAGAGACGGGGAAGGAGGAGGAGGAGGGGAGGAGAGAAGTAGGAGAAGAGGAAGGAGGGGGGAGAAGGAGGAGAGGAAGAAGAGGGGGGAGGAGGGAGAGCGAGGGGGAAGGAGGAGGAGGAAGATGAGGAGGGGAGGAAGGGAGGGAGAGGGGGAAGAAGAAGGAGGGGAGGGAGAGAGACGGGGAAGGAGGAAAAAGGGGGGGAGGGAAGGGAGAGAAGTGGGAGGGAAGGGAGAGAAGTGGGAGAAGAGGAGGAAGATGAGGAGGGAGGGAGAGAAGTGGGAGAAGAAGAGGAAGATGAGGAGGGAGGGAGAGTGAGGGGGAAGGAGAAGGAGGAGGAAGAGAGGAGGGGAGGGAGAACGGGGAAGGAGGAGGACGAGGATGTGGGAGGAGGAGGAAGGGAGGGAGGAAGGAGGGAAGGAAGGAGGACTAGGAGGGAGAAAGGAGAAGGGAAGAAAGGGGGGGAGTAGATGGAGGAAGAGAGAAAAGGGAAGGGCAAGGGATGAGGAGGGAGGGAGGGAGGAAGAGAGGAGAGGAGGAAGGGGAGAGCAAGGCGAAGAAAGGGAGGGAAGGGGAAGGAAGATGAAGAGGTAGGGAGGGAAGAAGAGAAAGAGGATGAGTCGGCATAAACGAGAAGGAACATCACAAAAGATTTAACTGGTTTTGAGATTTTCTTCGTCAGAAATACATTTTTTTCCTTCTTTTTTATGAAAATATATTCGAAACCGGTTAAATTATCTCTTTCATTGTGATTTTTTCCATTCTCATTCATATATATATACGAACCCGTTATTTAATTTATTTTTTTTTTTTTTCCTCTGTTTCGACTCCTTTTTAAATAATCTTTTTCTATCTCTTTCTCTCTCCTTCTCTACATTTGTCGCAACGAACATGGCTCAAGAAGGATGAGGAGGAGGGCGAAGGTAAAGAAGAATGTGGAAAGAGAGGAAAGGGAATAAGAAGAAGGGAGGGAGAGATGAAATGTGGTAGGGAGGGAAGAGGAAGGGAAAGGAGGAGGGAAGGGAGGGAGTGAAGGGGGGAAGAGGAGAAGGAGGAGAAAGAGGGAGAGAGGGAAGGAGGAAGGATGTACTAAATGTTTAATGAATCAAGTAAAAATGTTGCATATGTTGCAAGGTAGGAGAAAGAAAAAAGTTAAGTAGAGAGAGAGACAGAAGACAGATAGACAGAGATACAGACAGACAGATAAAGGACAGTAGAGCAGAGAGAGAGAGAGAGAGAGAGAGAGAGAGAGAGAGAGAGAGAGAGAGAGAGAGAGAGAGAGAGAGAAGAGAGGAAGAGAGAAGAGAGAGAGAGAGAGAGAGAGAGAGACGAGAAAAGAAAAAGAGAGAAAGAGATACAGACAGATACAGGCAATGATAATAAACAGATAAATAATACAGACAGACAGAAGAAAAAAGCAGAAAGTAGACCAGACAGAACGAAGAGACTTTCCCTCCCCCTCCCCCTTCCTCCCAACCCTCCCACTCCTCCACCCCTTATAGATAGATAGAGAAAGAGAAGAGAGAGAGAGAAGAGAGAGACTTTCCTCCCCTCCCCTTCCTCCACCCCCTCCCACTCCCTCCACCCCTTATCGATAGTAGAGAAAGAGAAAGAGAGGAGAGAGAGACTTTCCTCCCTCCCACCCCTCCCCCTTCCTCCACCCGCCATCCTACTCCTCCCCCCTTCCTCCCCCGCCCCTGCCCTCCCCAATACCAAGAGAACACCTGTCTTCCGAAAAGCAAATATTCCCTCTCATCCTCAATGGGCGGGGAAGACGAAAGGCACAATGGATCCCTTGAGGAGGACACATTTGGGGAGACAAGTGGCGAGGGAGAGGAGGGAGAGGGAGGTGGGAGGAGGGGGGGAGAGGGAGAGGGGGAAAGTAGAAGGAGGAGGAGGGGAGAGAAGGAGGTGAAAATAGAGGAAAGGAGGGGAAGGAGGAACGAGGAGGAGAAGCAGGAGTGGGAGGGAGGCGGAAGGAAAGGAGGAGGGCGAGGGAGAGGACGGGAGGAGGAGGAAGGAACGGAAGAGAGGGAGGTGGAAAGAGGGGTGAGGGGAGGAAGGAGGAGGAGGAGAGGGGAGAGAAGAAAGTGGAAATAAGAGGAAAGGAGGGAGAGGAGGAGCAAGGAGGAAGGAGAGGTTGAAGAGAGAAGAGGCGCTGGGAGGAAGAAGAACGAGAGGAGGAGGAGGAGAGAAGAGAGCGGGGTGAGAGGAGAGGAGAGTGGAGAGGAGGAAGAGAGGGAGAAGGAGAGGCAGGAGGAGGGGAGGGATGAGGAGAAGGAGGGGGGAGGTGGATGGCGGCGGCGTGGAAAGGAAAGAAAAGAGGGAGAGGGAGAAGGGAGAGGGAGATTGATAAATTGGGGGGAAGAAGGAAGGAGAGATTATAAGGTCGTGGAATAAAGGCAGAAGAAGAAGAAAACTCCTTCGTTTTCTTTCTTCTGTTTCTATCTCTTTCTCTCTCCTTCTCACTCTGTTTCTCCGTCCACTCCTTACCTCCTTCGTTCTTTCATCCCGCCCTTTCTATTCAGTCTCTCATCCTCTTTCTGTTCCTTCTCTCTCTTCTTCCCTCCTTCTCTCCTCTCTCATCTCCTCCTTTTCCTTCTTCTGTGGATGCTCACCTCTCCTCCTACTCTTCTCTCTCTCCCTCCTTCCCTCTCTCTTCCCACCTCCTCTCTCTCTTCAACCTCCACCCCTCTCTCTTTCCCTCTCTCCCACCCTCTCTATCCCACCTCCTCTCTCCCCCTTCTCCTTCTTCTTCTCACTCATCTCTCTCTATATATAATTGTGTGTGTACACCACACACAACACACATGTGTTATGTGATATGATATATATATATATATATATATATATAATATTATAATATATATAATATATATATATATATATATTATATAATTACTATATATATATATATATATAATTATATATGTTACTGTATATTGTATATGTATATACATATTTACTATATTATATTATATATATACATATATATAATGTATATATATATATAATATATGTATATGTATATAGTATATATATATATACATATATATATATATATATATAATAGTATATTTATATTAACATATATATATATAATATAATATATATTCCACCTTCCTCCTCTCCTCTCCTCCTCTCTCTCGCCCTTTCCTCTCTCCCCTTTCTCCTCCTCTCTCCCTCTCCTCCTCCTCTCTCCCACCTCCTCTCTCCTCTCTCCCTCTCCCCTGTGTCTCCTCCCTCTCCCTCTCCTCTCTCCTCTCTCCTCTCTCCCTCTCCTCTTTCCCTCTCCTCTCAGTCTCCATCTATCTACCTGTCGTTATATCTCTTCCCCCAATGTGTACCAGGTCGTTCTTTTCGAACCGCCCACTATATTGCACGAGTGGACGAATGGATCTTGCCATTGCTCTGTTCTTTCGGGCTGGTGCGAGGTCTTGTTCTTTCTTTTCTTTTTTTTAGTTTCTTTTGTCTGTCTGTTCGTCTGGCTGGCTGGCTGGCTGTTTTGTTTGTTTGTCTCTCTCTTTTGTTGTTGTGCAGGCTTTGTTCTATTTTCTCTGTCTGTCTGTCTGTCTGTCTCTCTCTCATCTCTTCTCTTCCTCTCTCTCTCATCTCCTCTCTCTCTCTCTCTCTCTTTCTCGGTCTCTCTCTCTCTCTCTCTGCCATCTCATTCTCTCTCTCTCCTCATCTAGCCTCTGCTCTCCTTCTCTCTCTCTCTCTCATCTCTCTCTCTTCGTCTCCTCACGTTCTCTCTCCTCTCAGTCTCCGTCGTACTTACTCTTCTTCTCTCTCTCATCTGCCCTCTCTCTCTCTCCTCCGTCAATCATTCTCAATTCTCAAGATCTCTCTCGCTCCCTCTGTCCTCGTCTCTCTCTCGTCATCTCTCTCTCTTCTCTCTCTCTCGTCTCTCTCTCTCTCTCTCTCTCTCCTCTCTCTTCTCCTCTCTTCCTCTCTCTTCTCCTCTCTGATTATAATAGCAATAATGAAAATGATAATGACAGCTATTGATAAGCAATAATGAAAAATGAAAATGATGAGAATGATAATGAACAATAATGATAATAATAATAACAACCATGATAATAACGATAAAAAAAATAATTTGAGATAACAATATTGATAATAATGATAATGATGATGATGATGATGGTGATGAAATTGATAATAATAATGATAATAATAATAATAATAAATAATAAATAATAATATAATAATAATATAATAATAATGTAATGATATGATGATATGATAATGATAATAATAACAAATGTAATAATGGCGATGAAAAATGATAAAAACATGATAATAATGTGTGTGTCATTCTTAAATTGTGTCTGTGTGGTGTTTGTATGCTACATGCATATTCACAGCTAGTCAGCTCAGAAACGGGTAAGAATAATCATAATCACGAAAGCATAATAACAATAATACCAAATAAATGAATAACAGTGTTTAGGCAATTCATTCTCATATGAAAAGTGTGTGTGTCTGCTCTTTTGAACAAAAGTCATTAAAATCATTTTACAACAATTACTTCTCCCTGCTGGCGCCACGAAATAATTATGATAACAATTACTATAATTATTCCGGTTCGTATGTGTGTTTATAAGTGTGTGTGTGTTATCTACATGCACATGTGTATGTGTATGTGTTACGGGTTTGTTATAGCCATACTTACTTTGTAATGTGTTTGTGTGTTTTGTGTGTGTTTGTGTTTTGTTTGTTTTGATGTGTTGTGTGTTGTGTTTTGCGTTGTGTTGTGTGTGTGTGGTGTGTGTGTGTGTGTGTGTGTGTGTGTGTGTGTGTGTGTGTGTGTGTTGTGTGGTGTGTGTGTGGTGTGTGTGTGTGTGTATGTGCTGTGTGTGTGTGTGTGTGTGTGTGTGTGTGTGTGTGTGTGTGTGTGTGTGCTCGTGGCCAGATACATAGACAGATTTTTGTACAAATGATAAATCGAATTAAATAGATGAATAGATATAGATACAGATTGATCTACATACAAGCAGAGCAAACAGATAGATAAACAAATAGATAAATAAGCGAAAAAAAGACAACACATTCCAGACTCCTATACCCCTCCAACTTTACTTAAGAACTACCCTATATCCCTATTACATTTCATTATCATCTAACATAACGACCTTTAACCAC
>NW_020869459.1:37500-42500 GCF_003789085.1 Penaeus vannamei
TTCCCCTTCATCACGGTCTCAAAGACGGGCCCCTTGGTATAGCGAATAAACACATCTATCTAGCGTTCCTCCTTTTTTTCTATTTTCTTTTTTTTTTTTTTTTTTGGGGGGGGGCGTTCTTCCTTTTTTCTTTCTGCGTTTCTCCTTTTTTTGTGCGTTCTTCCTTTTTTTTTCTTTTGTGCGTTCCTCCTTTTTTCTTTCTTTTTTTGTGCGTTCCTCTCTTTTTTCTTTTCTTTTTTTTTTTCTTTCTGCGTTCCTCTTTTTTCTTTCTTTCTTTTTGTGCGTTCTTCCGTTTTTCTTTCTTTTTGTCTGCGTTTTTCCTTTTTTTTCTTTTTTTTCTGCGTTCCTCTTTTTTTTCTTTCTTCTTTTGTGCGTTCCTCCTTTTTTCTTCTTTTTTTTTAAGCGTTTCTCCTTTTTTTCTTTCTTTTTTTGTGCGTTCTTCCTTTTTTCTTTTTTTGTGCGTTCCTCTTTTTTTCTTTCTTTTTGTGCGTTCCTCCTTTTTTTCTGTTTTTTGTGCGTTCCTCCTTTTTTCTTTCTTTTTTGTGCGTTCCTCCTTTTTTCTTTCTTTTTTTCTTTCTGCGGTCCTCTTTTTTTCTTTCTTTTTGTGCATTCCTCCTCTTTTCTTTCTTTCTTTCTCTCCGCCCGTGCCATATCACATTCGTGATTGACACCGTGGCAATTTCCCCTCCCCCCCCCCCCACCCTTTTCCGTGACCCCGAGACCGCCAATGACACCGAAACAAAAAAAAAGAATCATTGTTTTATAATCTAACTCCTTCCCCTCCCCCTCCCCCCTTTCCCGCCCCCCATCTCTTCCCCTTCCCATCCATCCCCCTTCCCCATCCCCCGCGGCAGGAGGAGTAGATGGGGGTAGTTGCCAGGATCTCCCCCCTCCCCATCCTCCTTCCCCTCCCTCCCCCTTCCCCCCAATCCCCGCTTCCCCCATCCCCTCCCCCATCCCCCGGCAGGAGGAGTAGAAGGGGGGAGTTGCCTGGGTCTCGTCTCCCCCCTCCCCATCCCCCTTCTCCTCCCTTCCCCTTCCATTCCCCCAATCCCTATCCTTCCCCATCCTCCCTACCCCTTCCCCCAATCCCTCCCCTTCCACCCGCGACAGGAGGAGCAGACGGAGGGGGAGTTACCAGGAGGGGGGAGGGGGTGGATCTCTCCCACACTCCTCAAAGTTGGCCTTTCATGTGCCTCGGCGGGTCCTCACCCACTCGACCTCGAAGGCATATTCCGGGAAATGGCAAAAAGGGAGCTGCCCGGGATGAGGCATTGCCCAGTGAGGCGCGGAGGAAGCGTGGCGTGGATGGGGAGAGGATGGGGAGAAGGGGGTGGAGGATGGTGAGAGGCGAGGATGGGGGGGGAGAGGCGAGGATGGGGTGAGGGTGGAGGATGGGGAGGGGGGAGGCGTGACGAGGACTGGGTTGGGGGAGGGGAGAATGGGGGAGAGACGAGGATTGGGGGAGGGGGGGGAGGCGAGGATGGGGGGAGGGGGAAGAGAGGTGAGGATGGGTGAAGGGGAGGGAGAGAGGCGAGGATGGGGGAGGGGGAGGAGAGAAGCGTGACGAGGACTGGGTTGGGGGGAGGGAGAGGCGAGGATGGGCGGAGAGGGGAGGAGGGGGAGCGATGATGGGGGAGGGGAGAGGCGAGATTGGGGAGGGGGAAGGCGAGGATGGGGAGGGGGGGAAGGAGAGGATGGGGGAAGGGGGAGAGGCGAGAGTACTAGGGGGAGGGTGGAAAGGCGAGGATGGGGGGCGCGGGCGGGGAAGGCGAGGAC
The DNA here is from genome assembly GCF_003789085.1 of Penaeus vannamei. Lineage (NCBI taxonomy): Eukaryota > Metazoa > Arthropoda > Malacostraca > Decapoda > Penaeidae > Penaeus > Penaeus vannamei. Next base: position 39,280 of record NW_020869459.1, read on the forward strand.
TAGGAGGGGAGGGGAGAGGTGGGAAAAGGCGAGACTGGGTAAGCTTGAACGGGATGTCATGCCGCTGCCTCCTCGGTGGGGATGCCTTATCGCGTATATCACTTCTTTCTTTCTTTCTTTCTCGCTATTCTTCTTTATTCCTTTTTTCTCTCTCTCTCTACTCTTCCCCATCATCAACTTTTTCTTCTTCGTTATAACCATCATCTCCAGTGTCACATCATCATCACTATCATCATCACCATCATCATCTTCGCCATTTTTATCATCATCATCGTCACCATCATCATCATATCATCTTTACCACTTTTATCTTCATTCATCACATCATTCATCATCATCATCATCATCATCATCATCATCATCATCATCATCATCATCATCTCATCATCATCATCATCATCATCATCATCATCATCTCATCATCATCATCATTCATCATCTCTCCTTCCTCTATTCGTTATCACTTTCTTCATTATCATCTATCAGTTCTTCCTACTATCAGTTCTTCATCATACACACGCAATACGAATACGAAACAGACCAACATATATAAAATAAACATAAACCACATAAACTGATAATAAAAAACAAAGTTAATCACAAACAAACTCAACCATAAAGAAAAACTAATAAAAATAAACAAAGTTAATCGCAAACAAACAGCAATCAAGAAAATCTAATAAAAATAAACAAAGTTAATCGCAAACAAACTCAACCATCAAGACACATGGATTAAGAGGAAAACAAACACACGCATTCACGCTCTCTCTCTCTCTCTCTCTCTCTCTCTCTCTCTCTCTCTCTCTCTCTCTCTCTCTCTCTCTCTCTCTCTCTCTCTCTCTCTCTCTCTCTCTCTATTATACCCGTACAGAGAGGCCATGCAAGATAGATATACCAACTTATATTTACAAACAAACAGACGAATTTCCCCCTTATGGCTCCTCCACCCGCACAGACACGTACAAACACTCGGCATATGGCCCTGTGACGCTGATATATCCACTGTGATTTTCTCAAATCAGTCATAGTGAAGGTCGGGATATAACGGACAGGACGGGGTTATAACGAACAGGTTGGGATGTAATGAATAGGTCGGGATATAACGAACAGGATGGGATATAACGAATAGGATGGGATATAACGAATAGGTTGGGATATAACGAACAGGATGGGATATAACGAATAGGTTGGGATATAACGAATAGGTTGGGATATAACGAACAGAATGGGATGGGGGATATAACGAACAGGATGGGAATAACGAACATGGTGGGATATAACGAACAGTGCGGGTGGGGGAGTTGGGTGGTTGCAAAGAGCACTTTCGCCATTGTGTCCAAAGCAAATAATGCTCGTGGAAATTCAAAAAAAAGAAAAAGAAAAAGAAAAAAAAAAAGAAACAGAAAAAGTGAGGGAAAGAAATTGAATTCTCTAAAGGAAAAGGAATTATTGGTCTTCCTCGTAAGGGAAGTAATTTCTGCTCTCTATGTAACCGTACTGTGGTTATAAGCGTTGATTTTTTTCCTTTCTCTCGCTCTCTCTCTCTCTGTTTCTCTCTCTTTGTCTTTCTTTCTCTCTCTCTCTCTCTCTCTCTCTCTCTCTCTCTCTCTCTCTCTCTCTCTCTCTCTCTCTCTCTCTCTCTCTCTCTCTCTCTCTCTCTCTCTCTCTCTCTTCTCTCTCTCTCTCTCTTTCTCTCTCCCTCTCCCTCCCCCCCCCCTCTCTCTCTCTCTCTCTCTTTCTCTTTTCTCTTTCTCTCTCTCTCTCACTCTCTCTCTCTCTCTCTATCTATCTATCTCTATCTCTATCTCTTTTTTTTTCTTTTTTTAGTGAACATCACTTTGTGCATCAATTTTGTATGGGTTATTGGTGGTATAACTCTTTCACTCGCCGATAAAGGAAAGCAATATACTCGGGTCAGTTTATATATACAATGCATATTTTGCAATGAACAATGACCCGTATTTCACTCATGTCTGTTATATTGGCTCGCGTATTTTTTTTTTTTTTTTATTGTCAGTCCTTTTTCTCATTCTATTTCTGGTTCCAGTGCTTCCCTCCAACGTCAATCCCTCCCATACGGTGAGTTATTCTCTCTCATTCCAACAATTCTAGTTATTATCGCTTCCGGTCCACACAAGAAAACACGTCATAACTCCAGAACACAGGACTGCACGGTTTATCATCATATATTTTCGTTCGCTTTCACTTTCATTCGTGAAAAAAGAGGACCTTGTTCCCTGCTTTCCCGATGCTATTCATTAACGAACGCTGCAATATCCGCAACGAACAAATAGACAAAGAAAGAGAGAGAGGGAGGAGAAAGAGAAGTTATTGCAAACTTCAGTCTTGCATCAAGATTTCAGCTATGTCATAACGGGCAAAGATTCATATGAAACCCCGCTGTCGGTTTGTATTTTTCTCTTCTGATCTTTGAAATATGTTTGTTGTTTATTTACCTTTTATTATTATTATTGTTTACTCTTTGCTTACTTTAACTTATCTGCCTATTCCTTAAATTTCGTTAGTTACCGTTTATTTTCCTGTAATGTGGAATTCGTTATCTTTGTTGTTATCTTTCTCTTTGTCTGTCAAACTTCCTGTCTCTTTATCCTTTTCTACATTCTATCTGTCTCTGTCTGTATCTGTCTCTGTCTGTCTGCTTCTCTCTCTCTCTCTTTTCTTTCTCTCTCTCTCTCTCTCTCTCTCTCTCTCTCTCTCTCTCTCTCTCTCTCTCTCTCTCTCTCTCTCTCTCTCTCTCTCTCTCTCTCTCTCTCTTTCTCTCTCTCTCTCTCTCTCCGTCTCTGTCTGCTCTTCTCTCTCTCTCTCTCTCTCTCTCACTCTCTCTCTCTCTCTCTCTCTCTCTCTCTTCCTCTCCGTCTCTGTCTGTCTGCTTCTCTCTCTCTCTCTCCCTCTCCCTCTCCGTCTCTCTCTCTCTCTCTTTTTCTCTATCTTTTTTTACGCGAATCCTTTCCTCCCACTTCTTATTACGATAGCTGCTTCCTGAAGAGACACACTATCATTCGAAAATTCACATACACATTGCCACTTTGGACGCATGAGACAAGACCACCAAAGACCACCATAGAAGGTCCTGCAAACTCTTGTTGACATAAGCGTGTAAGTAAGAGAATGGAAGGACAAGTATTCCTTATACTGCCAACAACAACAGCTTGTATTATTCCGGTGAAGGACAGAGGCATCTCCCAGACTGTGTGGACATT
>NW_020869459.1:77500-82500 GCF_003789085.1 Penaeus vannamei
AAATAGATAACCGAAGAAATTCACAAACAAACAAATAAACCCACTAACTGACAAGCAAAAAACAAACAAAAAAACAAAACAAAGAAAACTGAAAAAAAAAAACAAACAAAAAGTGACAAACAAAAAAACAAGAAACTACAAACAATCAAACACAAATAAACAAACACATAAACAAACCCACTAACTGACAAACAAAAACAAACAGAAGCAAACAAAGAAATTCTCAAACAAACAAAAAACAAACAGAAACAAACAGAAAAAAAACTCCAAACAACCCATCCAACAAAACAAAACAAACCACACGTTACCAAACCAAAGCCAATAGGAAAAGTTAGAAAGTCAAAACTGGGACAACGGTTATAGGAATTGTCCCATTAGCGAACCAAGCTACGGATCGAAATTGCCATTGCAAAAAAATTGCCATCATTCGGGGGGGAGGGGGGAGGGGGGGGGGAAAGGGCACAATTGCACGTGCAAAACTCCGGATAATGATGAAATTAAGTTGCCTTTCGAATTCTTCATCGCGGAAGTATGTAGAATGAGGGATAAATGAAAGACGAGAAGAAGTGAAACAGAAAGGAAAAAAATGAAAGGAGGGAAAGAGAGAAAATGCAAAACGAATGAAAGAAACAGAAATAGAAGGGAAAACGAAAGACGAGAGAAAGAAAAACAGAACAAATGAAAAAAGAGAGAAAAAAAAGAAAGGAGGAAAGAGAGAAAATGCAAAACGAATGAAAGAAATAGAAATTGAAGGGAATAGGAAAGACGAGAAGGTAGAATACAGAAAAGAGAGAGAGAGAGAGAAATGAAAGGAGGGAAAGAGAGAAAATGCAAAACGAATGAAAGGAACAGAAAAAGAAGGGAAAAGGAAAGGCGAGAGAAAGAAAAACAGGAAAAGAGAGAGAGAGAAACTATGTAGAATGAGGTATAAATGAAAGACGAGAAGAAGAGAAACAGAAATGAAAAAAGAGAGAGAAAAAAAAATGAAAGGAGGGAAAGAGAGAAAGTGCAAAACGAATGAAAGAAACAGAAATAGAAGGGAATATGAAAGACGAGAAGAAAGAAAAAAGAAAAAAAAATAGGAGGAAAGAGAGAAAGTGCAAAACGAATGAAAGAAACAGAAATAGAAGGGAAAACGAAAGACAAAAGAGAAAAAAGGAAAAGAAGAAAGAGAGAACATGCAAAACGAATGAAATAAATTGAAATAGAGAAAAGAGAAAAATATATAAAATGGAAAAGCAATTGCATCCAAAAAACTGGACTTAAGCCTACAAATAATTACGTAAAATCTTTCGAAAGATATTATATCGTCCCGCTGGGTATGAATAATTATTTCTGAATTTATAATCTTCTGTCCTCATTTAGTCACAATGAACGAAATCACATTTCAATTTAAATGAACGGAAAAAATCAAAATGTTTATATGACCGATAATTATATATTATTGGTAAATTCTTTCTTTTTTTTTTTTTTTTTTTTTTTTTTTTTTTTGATAATGTAATTTATGTATTTGTAACTTTTAGCATCTCTCTCACCCTCTCTCTCTCTCTTCATTACTTCCTCTCTCTCTCTCTCTCTCTCTGTCTTTCTCTATCTATCTGTCTCTTTTTAATCCTTCCCCTCTCTCTTTATTACTTCCTCTCTCTCTCTCTCTCTCTCTCTCTCTCTCTCTCTCTCTCTCTCTCTCTCTCTCTCTCTCTCTCTCTCTCTCTCTCTCTCTCTCTCTCTTTCTCTTTCTCGTCTCCCTCTCTCCTTCTCTCTTCTATCTCTCTCTCTCTCTCTATCTCTTCATGTCTCCCTCTCCTTCTCTCCTCCTCTCTTTTTTCTCTCTCCCTCCTCCCTCTTCTACCTCCTATCTCCCTCTCTCTCTCTCCCTCTCTCTCTCTCTCTCTCTCTCTCTCCTCTCCCTCCTCTCCTCTGTCTCTCCTCTCTCCTCTCTCTCCCTCTCTCCCCTCTGTCCTTCCTCTCCCCTCCTCTTCTCTCTCTCTCTCCTCCCTCTCTTCTCTCTCTCTCTCTCTCTTTCCTCTCTCTCCTCTTCCTTCTCTCTCTCTCTCTCTCTCTCTCTCCTCTCTCTCTCTTCTCTCTCTCTCTCTTCTCTCTCTCTCTCTCTCTCTTTCTCTCTCTCTCTCTCCTCTCTTCTCTCTTCTCCTCTCCTCAATTCTCTCTCTCTCTCTCTCTCTCTCTCTCTCTCTCTCCTCTCTTCTCTCTCTCTCTCTCTCTCTCTCATTCTCTCTCTCTCTCTCTCTCTCTCCTCTCTCTCTCTCCCTCCTCTCTTTTCTCCTCTTCTCTCTCGGTCTCTCTCTCTCTCATCTCTCTCACTATCCCTACTCTAATATTGGGAACTCCCTCACACTTTTATCTCCTTCTCTACCCTACTTCCGGCTTTTTTTTTTTTTTGCGAACCACGGATGTCATTACGTTAAGTAGTCAAACGTCAGCAGGCATTTTGCAGGATTATCGAAAATTAAGCCCGTTTACACGAAAATTCACGGTCGCTTTTGTAAAATGCGTTTATATATATTAATTTGGATGGTATAATTGCTACTGCTGCTGATGGTGATGATAATGATGGCAACACTACTGTTATTACTACTCGCACCATCATTGATTATGATAGTGATAATGATAAGAATGATAGTAATGATAATGATAATAGAAATGATAGTGGTAATAATGGTAATGATAATGAAAATGATAGTGATAATAATGGTAATGATGATTATCTTGATGATGACCAAAGTAGTTGAAATGTTAATAATATTGATATAAAAATGGTAGTATTGATAATGACAATGATAATTATAATGTTAGAGATTATGATAATAATATTAATGATGATATAATAACAATGACAGTGATAATGATGATGATGATGATGATGATGATGATGATGATGATGATGATGATGATGATAATAATAATAGCGATAGTAATAGAATTAATAACAGCAATAGTAATAACCATAATAATGATAACAGATAACAGTGATTATAATCACGATAGTAATAATGATCATGATTATATCAATGACAATAATCATTAAAACAACAACAATATCAACAATAATGATAACAATAGCAATAATAATACAAATGGTGATATTAGTAATAGCAATGGTATTGATAATAAAAGTAATAACAAAGATGATGATAATGATAATAACGATAACAATGAGACCAACATTGACCATAGTGATAATAAAAGTAGTAGTACTGATGATAATTAGAATTATGATGAGGATGATAAGGTAATAATAATACTCAAGTTATCAGTAACTTTTTCCGTAATGATAAGAATAACAATACAATAGAACAAAAATGACAATAATAACAAAGACAGTAAATAAGATCAAATAACGACATATCCCGTTAAATTATACGAATAATCTTAATGTATGACGTCAGCCAACATGACTGTCTCACTAGCGCTTAACCCAGCTGATACACTGCAGACGCTATGCCACATAACCGTCTGTACATAAGCTGGTTATTAAGATTTGTGCAAAGAGTACATTGCCCTTTAAGTAGGTCTTAAAGTACAGCCAAAAGAGAAGGGGAGGGTTAAGCTGTGTAATCTTCTTGTTAAACAACTTTGGGTAAATTGTTTTCTTTGGTTAGTTTATCAGTTTATTTATCTATTATTTCAAGGAAAAAAATACTCTTCTTTAATAAAGATATTCTATTAGATTATGTTTTCGTTATTTCATTCATTTATCTATTATTTAGAAAAAAATCAATAAAAGTATTCTATATTTTGATTATTATATTACTTTATTTATTATCTATTATTTTAATAAAGGTATTCTAGATTTTTAAAATACCACATATTTCCTTTCATTTAAAGTATTCATAATTCTTCTTCAAAAAATAAGAAATACATTAACTTCTTTAAATACCTTTCCCAGTTCCTAAAAAGGTGAACAATTCCAATTCACTGATGGCATTTCTTCATTATACCAATCGCTTCATTATCAGTGAATTGTCGTTATAAGATGTCGAATTCATTAGTGCCACTTAACTGTCAGATATGCACGATGGGTAATCTCGTTTGCCCTTGTTAATTATGAGGCATGGCACGGCCGGACGGTCCGGAAGCGGAATAAAATTTTGGTTAGAAAAAAGGAGAAAAAGATAACTGAAAAAGGAAAATTAGCTTCAGGATAATGTGTCAACGTGAAGGTTGATTTTACTGGAACAGATCGCTATTATCAGACTGTTCATACATATGGATTTGTAATTCAAATAGTGAATAAAAACTCATTAGTTGATGCAAAACACACACACGCGCGCGCGCGCGCGCGCTCACACATACACACACAACACACACACACAACACACATACATACACATGCAAACACACACACACACACACACACTCATACACATACACATACAGACGCACACACATTCACACACGCAAATGCACACACACACACAACTTTTAAAATAAATAGAGGGAAAAAAATATTTGGAAATAGAAAAGACGATGGATATTTGATATCATATATATAAAGAAAAAAAAAGAAATAATACTTCACAACAACCATAAAAAACTAAAATCAAACTATGATATCTTTCGTCTCCTTTCCCGTCTACCTATCCAATTCTTCCCCTCCCCCCCCCCCCTCCCCCCCCCAAAAAAAAAAAAATAGACCGAAATTTCAGCGTAACTCCAGCAATACTGTAAATGCATTGAATGCGGATTTCCTCATGGCTTCTCAATGAACTTCGAGACGACTTTTCGCTTTCCTCTTCGCCTTCGCAACGTGCAGATTGTATTTGCAAGATTTCTCACTTTCCACTCTTCGGGAAGGCATATCAATGGCTGGTGTTTTTTCTGCCTGGGAAGGTGCGTGTGTCTGTGTATACTTCATGTACGTATGTGTATACAAGGGTAACTGTAAATATAAATATTATATATATATATATATATATATATATATATATATATATATATATATATATATATATATATATAATATATATATATATATAAATTCA
>NW_020869459.1:95000-100000 GCF_003789085.1 Penaeus vannamei
ATAGTGAAATGATTGGACGCCGCTCTCGAACTTTGTGTTTTGTGTCAATATTTCTATACTTTTCCGTGCTTTTCCTCTGTATATCGGTATATTTGTTGAAATTTGTGTTTTGTGTCAATATTCGTGTACTTTCTCTCTGTATATCGGTATATTTGTTGAAATTTGTGTTTTGTGTCAATATTCTTTCTCTCTGTATATTCGTATATTTGTTGAAATTTGTGTTTGTGTCAATATGTATTTTTCTCTCTGTATATCGGTATATTTGTTGAAATTTGTGTTTTGTGTCAATATTTGTGTACTTTTCTCTCTGTATATTCATATATTTGTTGAAATTTGTGTTTTGTGTCAATATTCGTATACTTTCTCTCTGTATATCTGTATTTATATTTGTTGAAATTTGTGTTTGTGTCAATATTTATACTTTCTCTGTATATAATATTTGTTGAAATTTGTGTTTTGTGTCAAATATTGTATACTTTCTCTCTGTATATCGTATATTTTGTTGAAATTTGTGTTTGTGTCAATATTCGTATACTTTCTCTCTGTATCGATATTTGTTGAAATTTGTGTTTTGTGTCAATTATTGTATTTCTCTCTGTATATCATATTTTGTTGAAATTTGTGTTTTGTGTCAATATTTGTGTATACTTTTCTCTCTGTATATCATATATTTGTTGAAATTTGTGTTTTGTGTCAATATTCGTATACTTTCTCTCTGTATATCGGTATATTTGTTGAAATTTGTGTTTTGTGTCAATATTTCTATGCTTTCCGTCCTTTTCCTCTGTATATCGATATATTGGTTTATATTTGTTTATCTCTGTCTGTGTATGTATCTAAGATATGTTCCTATTTCGCTTTCATTCTACTCGAAATTTGTGTTTTGTGTCAATATTTCTATATTTTCCGTGCTTTTCCTCTGTATATCGATATGTTTGTTGAAATTTGTGTTTTGTGTCAATATTTGTATATTTTCCGTCCTCTCTGTATATCGGTATATTTGTTGAAATTTGTGTTTTGTGTCAATATTTCTATACTTTCCGTCCTTTTCCTCTGTATATCGGTATATTTGTTGAAATATATTTGTATATTTTCTCTCTGTATATCGATATGTTTGTTGAAATTTGTGTTTTGTGTCAATATTCGTATACTTTCTCTCTGTATATCGATATATTTGTTGAAATTTTTGTGTCAATATTCGTATACTTTCTCTCTGTATATCGGTATATTTGTTGAAATTTGTGTTTTGTGTCAATATTTCTATACTTTTCGTCCTTTTCCTCTGTATATCGGTATATTTGTTGAAATTTGTGTTTTGTGTCAATATATATTTTTCTCTCTGTATATCGATATGTTTGTTGAAATTTGTGTTTTGTGTCAATATTCGTATACTTTCTCTCTGTATATCGATATATTTGTTGAAATTTTTGTGTCAATATTCGTATACTTTCTCTCTGTATATCGGTGTATTTGTTGAAATTTGTGTTTTGTTTCAATATTCGTATACTTTCTCTCTGTATATCGATATATTTGTTGAAATTTGTGTTTTGTGTCAATATTTCTATACTTTTCGTCCTTTTCCTCTGTATATCGATATATTTGTTTATGTCTGTTTATCTCTGTATGTGTATGTATCTAAGATATGTTTCTATTTCGCTTTCATTCTTCTCGAAATTTGTGTTTTGAGTCAATATTCGTTCTATTCTCTCTGTATATCGATATGTTTGTTTATCTCTGTCTGTGTATGTATCTATGTTCCTATTTTGTTTTCATTCTACCACTTTATCTGTCTGTCTTTCTACTTATCTATCTATCCGTCGATCCATTCATATATCTATCGTTCATCCCTTCCTTTCTTCTTTTTTTCCTTCCTTACTTCCTTCCTTTCATACAGCCATCCATCTATCCATCTATCTATTTATCTATCTCTCTATCCCTCCATCCACCTACCTATCTATCTACCTATCTATCTATCAATCTACTTATCTATCTATCTATCAATCCATCCATCCATCCATCTATCTATCTATCTATCTATCTATCCACCCACCCATCCATCCATCCAGCTTGCCAATTTATTTATGTATCTATCTAATTTTTGTTTGCCTATATAAATATATATATATATAATATATATATATATATATATATATATATAACACATATATATGTATAGATACACACACACACACACACACACATAAGAGTGGTCTGTGTGTATGTGTGAGTGAGATAGAGAGAGAAGAAAAGGAAAATCAGAAATGAGAAAAGAAACCAAAATATACACAAGGAATCCTGCTTCAGACGCGGAAAGAACGATGAGTGATGCAGGAGAACCAAAAAAAAAAAAAAAAAAAAAAAAAAGAAAAGGAAAAACTAGAGAAATGTAATGTAGGCGAAGGAAGAAATAAAGAGTGATAAAGTGAGTGGCTAGAAAAACGCGAAACCTGCCAAAAGCAAGAAGGAATCGAAGAGAAAAGCAATAACAATAAAGAAAGTAAGAGAGAGAAGAGAGAAGAGAGAGAGGAGAGAGAGGAGAGAAGAGAGAGAGAGAGAGAGAGAGAGAGAGAGAGGGGGGGGGAGAAGAGAGAGAGAGAGAGAGAGAGAAGAGAGAGAGAAGAGAGTGAGAGAGAGAAAAAAAAGAGAGAGAGAGAGAGAGAGAGAAAGCGAGAAAGAGAAAGAGAAAGAGAGAAACAGACAAACAGAAAAGACAAAGAAAAAACTAGGATAGATAAAGGAAAAAAAAAACAGAAAGCAAATAAGGAAATCAGTAAAAGAAAAGAAAGTAGAAAATGAAACATGTGATAATTCAGACTCGGCTGACGTATAAGAAAAATAATAATAACAACAAAAAATAATGATAAATTTGAAAACGTTAATGACAATGATCACGATATTGATGATGATAGTAATAATAATGATGATAATGATAATGATAATTATAAAAATGATAATGGAAATATTGATATTAAAATGATAATGAAATATTGATAATATAAAAAATGATAATGAAAAATTGTAACGATATTAACAATAATGATGATATAATGATAGAGTCACCTTATGAGAGAATTTAAAAAAAAAACACAGCATAGAAATATTGAAGACGAAGAGGAACGAAAGATTAACAGAAAAGCAAAACAGGGAAAATCGATGAAAGGCAATAACTATAAAGAAAGTTAAAGACAACGAGAGAGAGAGGGAGAAGGAAGGGAGAGAGAGAGGGAGGAAGTAGAGAGAGAGAGAGAGAGAAAGAGAGAGAGAGAGAGAGAGAGAAAGAGAGACATTGAGAGAGAGAGAGAGAGAGAGAGAGAGAGAGAGAGAGAGAGAGAGGAGAAGAGAGAGAGAGAGAGAGAGAGAAGAGAGAGAGAGAGAGAGGGAGGGAGAGAGAGACAGACAGAGGGAGAGACAGACTGAGAGAGAAAGACAGAGAGACAGACAGACAGACAGAGAGAGAGTGAGAGAGAAAAAGAAAGATAGACGGACAGAGAGAGAGAGAGAAAGAGCAGTAATAGAGGAAGGAAAAACACAGAGGAGCGAAGGGAAATAAGAACGCCTTTGGTAAAATTGCAAAGTCATACATATGGAAATACCTTCTGAGCAAGACATGAATACAAACAGAAGACAGTGGTAGGAGTAACTACAGATAAAGGAACAGAACAAGAAAACGAGAAAGATTGAGAGAAAAAGAAGAGAAGAGAATAGAAATACAATGGAAAAAAAATCATGTTTGGAAATATTACTTGCAGGATGAAATCCAATTCGAAAAGGAGGTCAGGAACATTATCCAGCTAAGAAATCCAATGGTGATGATAAAGCAGATAAGAACTAAATCAGGAAGAAAAGAAATGGTGAAGAAGTAAATGAATGACATGATAAGAGCGGAGAACAAACAATTTTGAAATGCTGACGACAGGGGAAACACACGAGAAGAGAAGGGGGGGGGAGGGGGAAATAAAGAGATGTAGAGAGAGAGGAGAGAGAGAGAGAGGAGAGAGAGAGAGAGAGAGAGAGAGAGAGAGAAGAGAGAGAGAGAAGAGAGAGGGGGGGGGGGGAGAAAGAGAGAGAAGAGAGAGAAAGATAGGGGTGGGGGAGGAGGGAGGAGAGAGAGAGAGAGAGAGAGAGAGAGAGAGAGAGAGAGAGAGAGAGATGAGAAGAGAGAGGAGGAGAGAGAGAGAGAGGAGGGGGAAAGAGAGAGAGAGAGAAGAGAATGATAGGGGTGGGGGGAGAGAGAGAGAGAGAGAGATGAGAGAGAGAGAGAGAGAGAGAGAGAGAGAGAGAGAGAGAGAGAGAGAGAGAGATTAGGAGAGAGAGAGAGATGAGGAGGGAGAGAGAGAGAGAGAGAGAGAGAGAGGAGAGAGAGAGAGAGAAGAGAGAAGTGAAGAGAGAGAGACAACAACAACACAGAGAGACAGACGGAAAGAAAGAGAGAGGGGGAGCTAAACTGAAATTAAAAAAAAGAAAAATAGACAAACAAAAACAAACAACAAAGAAACCGACAAGACAGATAAAGAGAATAAAAAGGAACGCCCCCCCCCCCCCCCAAAAAAAAAGAAAGAAAAAGAAACGTTAAAGATAATTTCCCCAGGAAACACAGGTCTACCCCTAGAGTGCAATGGAACCTTATCTTGCAGAAGAACGCACTCCCTCGCCTCTGCTTGGACCGGCGTTGCATCATCAAGAGGAGATCATCCTGCACGTCAACAGCCGTAGCGGGAAGGACGCAACGTCTCAGAAATACTTTTAAGAAAATTCGTCTCTGTCTCTCTCTCTCTCTCTCTCTCTCTCTCTCTCTCTCTCTCTCTCTCTCTACCCCCCCCCCCAAGTATTAGCCAGCCCGGAGATTTGCGCGCGAGGGAGAGAGTTGTGTAAAAGCACGTCCATAAATACCCACTGGTCTTGTTAAAAAAAAAAAAAAAAAAAAAAAAAAAATAGTTAGCACTAACTAGTTTACTGTCAAGCGCATTTTTCGAGCACTTTTCTAATCTCGTTATTGTAAA
>NW_020869459.1:132500-137500 GCF_003789085.1 Penaeus vannamei
TATATCAGTGATTTTGGCTTTGTTGTTCTATGTCAATCCTTTATCGCTACTTTTTCATTTACCTACTTAACTACTTGGATTTTATTTATTTATTTTTGTCATTATGTGATTATTCCATATTCCTGGGAAATGATTAGTTGATTTCTATTCCTTTTTTAGCCCTTACTCTCTATTGGTAATATAGGAATTTCTCTGTCTCTGTTTACATGATTTAGGTGGAACACATACGCATGCACATGCATACGCACGCATTTACATCACATAAATAAGCGAGCAAACAAACACATATACAAGCAAGCAAACAAACACACACACACACACACACACACACACACACACACACACACACACACACACACACACACACACACACACACACACACACACACACACATGTATCTACTTGCATATATAAATACAAATTATAGTCTATGGTTTACACTCTATTTGTCTGTGTATCTACTCCATCTATCTATCAATCTTCATCAATTTTCGTGACGTAAGAATATTTCTTTTCATATTCGCGTTCATTTTCGATTCCTGACTCGCATTCAATCAACTCACTGCATAGATATTTTTTATCTTGCTCATCTGCAAAAATCTTAAAATGTTTTACTTTACTTTACTGCCATCTGACCTGAGGCGAACTGACCTCTTTTGACCTATAACTTGCAGGATATAACTTCTTTGTTTGTACACACACACACACACACACACACACACACACATATATATGACACACACTCACACACATATATTTATACATTGTGTGTGTGTGTTTTTACGCATACATACATGAATTTATGTATCGATAATCATTCATTTATTCATCCATTGATTCAGCTATTTACTTGATAATATTGATTAAACAATACATCAAAATCTTCACATCCTTGAAGAGTTAGAAGGGCAAATGTCCCTAAAAGCAAATACTGAGATGAGCGTTAAACTGAAGTGAAATATTTTGTTTCATCAAGTGTTATAAAGGCTAATGTCACCAGGGCTATAGGGACGCCCCACGCCCATTGATTGGGAATCGAATTAATTGAAAATAGTATATCCCAAATATGATTGCACAAATAACTGTATTTTGAATAAAAAGCAAAGGAAATTTTCGAGTTGGCCGTTTTTAGTATGCTATATTTTTCTCAAATTTGATATGTTATTTTTCAATTTGCAAGGAATAGATTTTGCAGTTAAAAAGGATAAAAAAAAAAAAAAAATGATGTGAATGTAGTACATTATTTGCACAGACAGTTTATTTATTTACTTTTGAAATCAAATAAGATGGAATGGTTTGGAGATCAACGGATGTAAATGTCTTAATTAATTAATTTGCAAAAAATATATTTTTTGCAATATATATATTTTTTCTTTTTTTGAAAGCACCAAGATATACATATATCATATAGCTACTTTTTCGTTATGAAAATATTTGCTATTTCATTAATGTTAAAAAAATGTCATAGAAGGTTTACATTAATGCAACATAGACTGATTAGTGATAGGAAAAACGAATTACCGTTATTGAATCATTTAACAGAGCAAACTTTCAAAAGCACTTTTCTCAGTATCGACTTTTATGACATTCTTCTTCTCGGACCAACACACACACACACACACACACACACACACACACGCGCACACACACACACACACACACACACACACACACACACACACACACACGCACACACACACACACACACACACACACACATACACACACACAAACAAACACACACATATTGTAGGAGCCCGAATGATGGGCCCTACACACACACACACACACACACACACACACACACATATTGTAGGAGCCCAAATGACCCTACACACACAGATTGTAGGAGCCCGAATGATGGGCCCTACACACACACACACACACACACACACACACACACACACACACACACACACACACACACACACACACACACACACACACACACACACACACACACACACACACACACACACAATGATGTCATATTGTAGGAGCCCAAATGATGAGCCCTACACACACACACACACACACACACACATATTGTAGGAGCCCGAATGATGGGCCCTACGGTGAGCTTAGGGCATAAGACAGACAACCAAGAAATCCTAACTCATTTACTGAATAGTTCTGTTGGAGTGCGCCTGCTCCTCGGACCGAGGTGCTGCTCCTTGGCTTCCAGGGGGGAGTCTGCCTCATCTCCTAAAGTGGTCTAAAGGTCGCTTTAAGTCACGTAGTTAGCATGTGGCAACCGGTGACAAACAAGTCTGTTACAGCAATACACAACCATTGGAGTGTCTGGTGCGACAGGAAAAGAGAAACATGCAGGTGAAGCAATGGTCAGGCGTATATGCATATGTATATGTATGTGTGAAAATACGTGTTTGACAAACATGTAAGATGGTATAAATATGTAGAATATAGTAATATGATATATATACAGCTGGATTATATGTATATATATATATATATATATATATATATATATATATATATATATATATATATATATATATATATATATACATATTTTTTATCTATTTTAGTATCTACACACACACACACACACATACATATATAAGTAAACACACACATATTTATACATTGTGTGCGTGTGTGTGAGTATTTATGTATCGATAATCATTCATTTATTAATCCATCCATTTAGCTATTTACTTGGTTAAAAATTGATTAAACAATACATCAGTATCTTCACATCCTCAAATAGATACACAAGAAAAAAAAAAAGGAAAAAAGAACCACATATGTTGGAATTCCACCACTTGCCCCCAGATAAGCATTCGATACTTACGGTTATTTGCTAACACTAACCTTGAACTGCAAACATAAAGCCAATCCATTAAGTTCTTATTGAAGGTAAATGTATGAATATTGTTGTTTTATAACCAATTTTTTGCAATCATCGGGAAACTATCCCCGGTGCGGC
Organism: Penaeus vannamei; assembly: GCF_003789085.1. Classification (NCBI taxonomy): domain Eukaryota; kingdom Metazoa; phylum Arthropoda; class Malacostraca; order Decapoda; family Penaeidae; genus Penaeus; species Penaeus vannamei. The sequence goes on from NW_020869459.1 coordinate 135,452, forward strand.
AAGCAAGATTTTTGTGAAACTTTTTTTCGGTCAGTATTATTAGAAGAAGCTTAAGTCGTATTAAAGAATTAATATGCTGAGAAGGTCGTAAAAACTTAAGAGTAACACATTTTGAATAGAATGTACCTACTCAACTATCTGTATATATATATATATATATATATATATATATATATATATATATATATATATATATATATATATATAATGTGTGTGTGAGTAAGTGTGTGTGTGTGTGTGTGTGTGTGTGAGAGAGATATATATAGAGAGAGAGTGCACACACACACACACACACACACACACACACACACACACACACACACACTCACACACACACACACACACACTCACACACACACACACACACATTGTAGGACCGAATGATGGGCCCTACACACACACACACACACACACACTCACACACACACACACACACACCACACACAACACACACACACACACACACACACATTGTAGGAGCCCGAATGATGGGCCCTACACACACACACACACACACACACACACACACACACACACACACACACACACACACACACACACACACACACACACACACACACACTCACACATACACACACACACACATTGTAGGAGCCCGAATGATGGGCCCTACACACACACACACACACACACACACACACACACACACAACGCACACACACACACACACATACACACACACACACACTCATATTGTAGGAGCCTAAATGATGAGCCCTGCACACACAGACACACACACACACACATATTGTAGGAGCCCAAATGATGAGCCCTACACACACAGACACACACACACACACTCATATTGTAGGAGCCCAAATGATGGGCCCTACACACACAGACACACACACACACACATATTGTAGGAGCCCGAATGATGGGCCCTACACACACACACACACACACACACACATATTGTAGGAGCCCAAATGATGGGCCCTACACACACAACACACACACACACACATATTTGTAGGAGCCCGAATGATGGGCCCTACGGTGAGCTTAGGGCATAAGACAGGCAAGCAAGAAATCCTAACTCATTTACTGAATAGTTCTGTTGGAGTGCGCCTGCTCCTCGGACCGAGGTGCTGCTCCTTGGGTTCCCGGGGGGAGTCTGCCTCATCTCCTAAAGTGTTCTGAAGGTCGCTTTAAGTCACGTAGTTAGCATGTGGCAACCGGTGACAAACAAGCCTGTTACAGCAATACACAAACATTGGAGTGTCTGGTGCGGCAGGAAAAGAGAAACATGCAGGTGAAGCAATGGTCAGGCGTATATGCATATGTAAATGTATGTGTGAAAATACGTGTTTGACAAACATGTAAGATTGTATAAATATGTAGAATATAGTAATATGATATATATACAGCTGGATTATATATGTGTATATATATATATATATATATATATATATATATATATATATATATATATATATATATATATATATATATATATATATATATATACACATTTATATGTATACATCTATAAATTTATATATGCATATATTTATCTATTTATGTATCCACACACACACACACACACACACACACACACACACACACACACACACCACACACACACACACACACACACACACACACACACACACACACACTCCACATACATATATAAGTAAACACACACAAATATATTTATACATTGTGTGTGTGTGTTTACGTAAATAAATACATGTATTTATGTATCGATAATCATTCATTTATTCATCCATCCATTCAGTTATTTACTTGTTAAAAATTAATTAAACAATACATCAATATCTTCACATCCTTAAATAGATACAAGAAGAAAAAAAAGTAAAAAAGAACCACATATGTTGGAATTCCACCAATTGCCCACAGATAAGCATTCGATACTTACGGTTATTTGCTAACACTAACCTTGAACTGCAAACATAAAGCCAATCCATTAAGTTCCTATTGAAGGTAAATGTATGAATATTGTTGTTTTATAACCAATTTTTTGCAATCATCGGGAAACTATCCCCGGTATGGCAAGCAAGA
>NW_020869459.1:155000-160000 GCF_003789085.1 Penaeus vannamei
ATCATTTGCTTTTTATTCGCCGTCGGCAATTAAAAAGTTAGAAAAAAATGCTTCCAACGTCAATTTGACGTCGAACAAGATGGAGAGCCTTTAATTCTTGCCAAAAACATTCCGACATATTTGATATTGCAATTAAGCAACCGGCAGAACCGAAATATGCAAATTGTTTTTGTCTACAATGTTGATTGTTTCAAGAATTCCCGAGGCAGTGAGGTGCTCTTGTTTCGCACAAAGCTCTATGTTGTGTGATGTAAAACAATTCGTCGGGGATTGATTGAGGGGCTACATGCTTATTTGTTTTTTTGTGCGTCTGGAGGGTCACGGGGAGTTTTGCTGAGTGCACTTGGCAACAGTTGTTTTGACAAGTGGAGCATCGGAGTTTCAAGGATAATAATTCATCAGGTATTGAGCAAGTTGAATGGATAAATAGATATATTATTACGTTAGATAAGCGGGTTAGTGGACGAGGGGATAGACAAATCGATGAATGAATCGATAATTATATACACAGATGGACAAATTCTCCAATCTTACACAAAGCAACAACTTCGGTAACTTGACATGTTATATAAAAATATTTAAGTTACCTTCCCTTCGAGAGTGCCAACACCCTATGAAGATTTCGCAACCTCACTATCATATCAGATTTGAAATAATACTTTGTATATCCCTTATAGATATAGAAGATAAAACCTCAATAGATAAAGTACAATATACAACAGACATGCAGAGTTGTTTTTACGTCCATATTGCTGAGGAAGGAGTCCATAGCCTTCATTAGATTCGTAAAAGATTCCGTGACGTTAAAAAGTTCAAAAACCACTGCTCTATTGTCGGCAGAAGGGTAATATTCATGAGGCAACTCTATAGTCTGGTTAGACAGTCTTTTTGTGGGGTTGTCTGGGCTAGTGGCTGAGGTCTGCTCCCTCTGGCGCTTGTAGCCTTAGGGAAGCGGGGTCGAGTATATATATATACTCATGCATACACACACACACACACACACACACACACACACACACACACACACACACACACACACACACAACACACACACACACACACAGATATAAATATATAATATATATATATATATATATAATATATATATATATATATAATATATATATATATATATATATATATATATATATATATATATATATATATATAATATATATATATATATATATATATATATATATATATATATATATATATATATATATATATATATAATACACTGTATATATATATATATATATATACTATATATATATATATATATATATATATATATATATATATATATATATATATATGTGTGTGTGTGTGTGTGGTTGTGTGTGTGTGTGGTGTGTGTTGTGTGTGTGTGTGTGTGGTTGTGTGTGTGTGTGTGTGTAATTGCGTGTTCAGTACTCAGACTCCCACATGTGGATACAGGACGAAACATAACTGATGAAAGGGCGAGAGCTTAACAAACCTAACCCTTTCTCTGTACTGTTGACACATGTGGTATAACTCTCGCGTTCTCACATTACTCTCCTTTTTATTCGTTTCTCTTTCTCGTCTTCGAGGTCCCCTTATTTGTCTTCCTCCTGCAGATTGCACGCCAATTTGCATTCTCTGCAATGATCAAACAGCATCACCTTGACTACCTTTCCAATCAAATGGAGAGGCGTCAATGGAAGCTTGGATTATGGGTACCTGTTATTATGCTAATTTGAATTATAAATCACTTTGTCTCGTATTTCTTCAACTCGACTATTTTCTCTTTTTTTTCCATTTGGAGCTAAAATCAACACCACGAATGCACGCAGGTGTCCCTCTGCTTGTTGTAGTTAATTACTAAACATTTGCCAAAGACACACAAGGAGTCTTTTGTTGGCTCATCATTCTCTTTCAGTATTATGAAGTCCTTGGATACTGTCTACGCTAATGCAGTAGACAAGCGGATGTATGTCTAAAGTGGAGTATGATGCAGTTCAGAATACATTAATATCGCGAAAAAAAGGCTTTTACATTTCGCTCGTCTCTGAAAATCATCTAATCATTAGAAAAAAAAAAAAAAAATATATCATATATACATATATATATATATATATTATATACATATATATATATATATATATATATATATATTATATATATATATATATATATATACTTATAATAGTCTATATATGTGTGTGTGTGTGTGTGTGAGGTGTGTGTGTGTGTGTGTGTGTGTGTAATATATATATAAGCTATATATATATATATATATATATATATATATATATATATATATCATTTTATATATACATCTGTATGCGTTGTGTATGTGTGTGTGTGTGTGTGTTGGTGTGTGCGTGGGGTGTGTGTGTTGTGTGTGTAATACAAATGGATGCATATATGTATACACATCACATATATATACATATATAATGTATATATATATGCGTGTATATGTGTGTGTGTATGTGTCTGTATGCGTATGTGTATGTGTGTGTATGTGTGTGTATGTGGTGTGTGTGTGTATGTTGTGTTTATGTAATACACTACATATACATACATACACAAATATAATATATATATATTATATATATATATATATATATATATATATATATATGTATGTATATGTATATATATATATATATATATATATATATATATATATATACATATATATATATATATATATATATATATATATATATATATATATAATATATATATATATATATATATATATATATCACTACACAATTTAGTATATGTCTCTGCGCGTTAGGTATGGTAAGTAGAAATTTGCTATCGATTTTTTTCCCGTAATATCCCGTCAAAATCCATTTTTAATTACTGCATTAACGGACCCTGTTGATTCACGTGAATAATTCATGTCCAACTACAATTGGATGCTATGGAGTTTACATCTCTGACTTTAGCATAAAAGGAGGATGTGTTCTGTATCAATGCTGTTATCATTATGGTCATTATACTTATTTTTTTATGAATACCGATGAGACCACCGCACTTGCACCTCCTATAAAATAGTCTAAACAAAGAGATGAATAGTAAACATATAAAAAAAATACAAAAAAAAAAAAAAAATGAAAAATAATAAATAAATAAATAGATAAATAAAAAAATAAAATAAAATAAAAACTGTTATTGTTCATCCTACTCTTGTTGACTCTGGTTCAATTCATATTGTTTATCACAACTCTTATTAAAATCTTTTGTATTAACGTTACTACAGTTTACCTATTTTACTTAATTTCTATTATACTTTTTTTTGAATTGTAAAAAAAAGAATAAACAAATAGGTACGTAGTTCTCGTAATGCCTATCAATAAAATCTTTTGTATTAGCGTTACTACAGTTTTCTCATTTTACTTAATTTCTATTATACTATTTATATAATTGTAAAAAAATAAATAAACAAATAGGTACGTAATTCTCGTAATGCCTATCATTAAAATCTTTTGTATGAGCGTTACTACAGTTTTCTCATTTTATTTATTTCCTATTATACCTTTTCTGAATTGTAAAAAAAAAAAAAAGAATAAATAAATAGGTACGTAGTTCTCGTAATGCCAGGACGATTTATCCAACCTGCAATGGGATAAGTCTTCCCCGTGTTACCAGCCAAGAATCCAAAATACATTTAGCTGCGTGGTCTTCCTCTCTCTCTCTCCTCTGTTGTGCTAAGCTAAGACTTATTTGTACAGCATAGAAATTCGCTCCCGTTATTGCATTTTGTTGCTTCACGTCATGGCATATTGTTGCGTTGCATCACGTTGCATATTTGAGCCACCCATGTTAATTATGCAAATAGTTTGCCTAATACAACAACGTAACAGCTGACATACGTTTGTAGATTGAGGCAAAATCTCTTTACGCAACAAAATCATATGTATGTGTATATATATATATATATATATATATATATATATAATATATATATATATATATATATATATATATATATATATATATTATATATATATATGTATTATATATATATATATATAATATATATATATATATATATATATATATTAATATATGTGTGTGTGTGGTGTGTGTGTGTGTGTGTGTGTGTGTGTGTGTGTGTGTGTGTGTGTGTGTGTGTGTGTATACATACATATATATATTTATATATATATTATATATATATATATATATATATATATATATATATATATATGTATAATATATATATATATATATATATATATATATATATAAAATCGTTCATATCATTAATATTTCTTTAAAATTGTGGATAACCTAGAAAAACCTTCAATATCTTCCTATTTCATTTTTCATTTGATGTCTTCCACCTTTTAGAAATAATTCAGTATTCCGCAATTTATTTTTTTCGATGTGTTGTTAAAGCTTTCTACCTGTATATAATAATTTTTTATCTTGCTATTACTTGGAGACACTAAATCAAACAAAGACGTGCAAAAGAAATTCATTGCAATGTCAGTCGTCTTTGTCACCATGAGATAATTACAGGAAATTAAAATTAAACTTCAATTTATTTCATTTGCTCCAATTAGAAGTAATTATCCGAACGCTATTTTCGGAGCTGAATGATTACGACAGAAGCACAGCCCGACTCTCCTTGAAAAGTAATTAGAGAGGTAAAAATATAAAGCAATTTTTAAAACTACAGCATAAAAGGTAAATACAATATGGTATATCTTAGACTGCTCTGTATTATGAATGATGTGTGTATCCGAGTGTGTCATGCTACCTAAGATGTATTTTGTAAAATGGATTATACGTGAATTGATACCGGGGTCCATATCGTCGTTGATATATCATTAATGCTCACCAAACTTGAGATAATATATTCTTTAAACTGCAACGCATTGTCTATATGGTCATGAAACCGCTATACTAGCAATACAATGTATAATAAAGTGCACTGTATTTCCAGTCACATAATAGGAAATATAAGCAATGCTCCTAGTCACACGGTAATGAAAGAGCCACATACAAGCAAT
>NW_020869459.1:175000-177500 GCF_003789085.1 Penaeus vannamei
AAGACGAGAGATGGAAAAGAAATAGAAAGTACATCATAATCAGATATTGCATAAAATCACACAATGATAAAAAAAAAAAAAAAAAAAAATGCCACGTTATAATTAAATTTCTGATAAGCCCAAACAAGGATAAGAAAGAGAAGGAAAAGAAATAGAAAGCAGATCATAATGAGACATTGAATAAAATCACATAAGGATAAAAAAAAAGAAAGAAAGAAAAAAAGAATGAGTGCCACGTTGTAACTAAACCCCGGATGAGCCCAAACAATGATAAGAAACAGAAAGAAAAAAGAAAAAATCATAATCAAACTTTAAAAAAAAAAAAAAAAAACACAAGGAGAAAAAGAAAAAAAAAAAGAAAAAACAATACCACATTATAACTAAACTTCGGATAAGCCCACGCAAGGATAAGAAGCAGAAACCGAATCATAATCAAAAACATACGAGACCAAAAAAAGGATAAGAAATCCACTCAGATGATTCTCAGGACAACGAAGCAGCCAAGGCATTATCCCCCTTAACGTCTTCCCATTATACATGACACAGTACACGTTGGCCCTCATTATAGCATTAACTGGAAGCTCCAAGGTAACCGTCTTGATCACAGGGAGTCAGTTGTTCATTAGCCTCAACTGACAGAACTCGAGATAGATTAAGGGGAAAGAGGTGGCTAGAATTCAAGTCTTTTTTCTTTTCTTTATTATTTTTTTGTTTTGTTTTTTCTCATCGTTTCGTTTTTGTTGCTTAATCCCCTATTTTTCTTTCATTTATTACTTTTTGTGTGTTTTTTGCTGGTCGTTTCTCTTTATTTTTTGTTTTTTTATCCCCTATTCGCTGATCTTTTTTTATTGGTTTCCGTTAGTTCGAGGTAGAGTGCGAAAGTGTACGTACGTATATGAGTATCTTATATACAAACGAATATCAAGTCATTCGGTCTGGTTCCCTCTCTCTGTCTCCCGATTTCTCTCTCGCTCTCTCCCACTCTCTCTCTCTCTCTTTCACACGCACACACACATACACACTAATATATATCTGTGAGTGTTTTTATGCGTATGTGTGTACGTACGCAAACACACACACACACACACACACACACACACAACACACAACACACACACACACACACACACACACACACACACACACACACACACACACACACATATATATATATATATATATATATATATATATATATATATATATATATATATATATATATATATATTATATATATTATATATATATATACATACATATACAAATACGTATCTGAGATGTATATGTAACTAACAAAACATTCTACTAAGCTTAATAAAAGGCTAAACAGCTTCGGAATCCTTCTGCATTTCGTCCTCAGGTCTGAAGAGGTAAGGGAGAGGAGATATAGAGGGAAAGAAAGAGAGAGAGAGAGAGAGAGAGAGAGAGAGAGAGAGGAGAGAGAGAGAGAGAGAGAGAGAGAGAGAGAGAGAGAGAGAGAGAAAGAGGAGATGGAGAAGCAGCATGTTATCCGAAAGGAAGGGAAAAACAAGCAGACGAAGACGAAAGCAGGGCATGTCAGGTCGAAGGGTCAGGTAGTCTATGAAAAGGAGGCCAGCGTAAGAGAGTGGTCAAGGGATGTGAGAAACTACTGGCAAGAGAGCGAGTAAGCGAGAGAGAAAGAAAGAGTAAGAAAGCGAGAGAGCGAGAGAGAGAGAGAGGAGAGAGAGAGAGAGAGAGAGAGAGAGAGAGAGAGAGAGAGAGAGAGAGAGAGAGAGAGAGAGCAAGAAAGTGTGCTAGCGAGAGAAAGTGTGAGAGAGATAGAGCGAGAGAGAAAGAGAAAGGGAAAGGAGAGAGAGAGAGCAAGAAAGCGAGAGAGAGAGAGAGAGAGCAAGAAAGCGAGAGAGAGAGAGCAAGAAAGCGAGAGAGCGAGAGAGAGAGAAAGAGAGAGAGACGATGCAGAGGGTGAAGTTGCACAACACAGAAAGCAACCCACATGTGTGGACATCAATGTCAATACGAGCAGCTATCTAATCCATCTGGTGATCTGCGTCCCATTGATAACAGAAACGAGCATTGATAGTGCCTTAGAAATAGCATACATGTATTGAAAGAGACACGAGGAAGAGCATAGGCGCCACCCTTCGAGGTAAAGCGAAGACTGTAGGGGAATATTTAGGCAAAGAGGATTCACCTGGCAAAAGGTGAGCCAGCAGAGGAGGTGAGGTGGGCGACGGACACCGGGGGACAGGCTGGGAAAAGGCAGGTGAGGAACGTCTTTGGGAAATGTGTTGTGGTAGATGGAACGCGGCGTAGAGAACGACGTGAGGGTAGCCCGATGGTCTCTGTCTCTCTCTGTCTCTGTCTGTCTGTCTCTGTCTGTCTGTCTGTCTGTCTCTTTCTCTCTCTTTTCCTCTCTCTCTCTCTCTCTCTCTCTTCTCTCTCTCTCTCTCTCTCTCTCTCTCTCTCTCTCTCTCTCTCTCTCTCTCTCTTCTCTCACATTTTCACTTCTTTCGGTTTT
>NW_020869459.1:187500-190000 GCF_003789085.1 Penaeus vannamei
GAGGAGTAACATGTGGACGAGAAATAGCAATAAATGATAAAATGACATATGAGGAGTAACATGTGGACGAGTAATAGCAATAAATGATAAAAAACATAATAGGAGTAACATGTGGACGAGAAATAGCAATAAATGATAAAACAACATTCGACGAGTAACATGTGGACGAGAAATAGCAATAAATGATAGAACAGCATACGAGGAGTAACATGTGGACGAGAAATAGCAATAAATGATAAAACAACATTCGAGCAGTAATATGTGGACGATAAATAGCAATAAATGATAAAACAACATATGAGGAGTAACATGTGAACGAGAAATAGCAATAAATGATAAAACAATATAATAGGAGTAACATGTGGATGAGAAATAGCAGAGGAGTAATATGTGGACGATAAATAGCAATAAATGATAAAACAACATATGAGGAGTAACATGTGAACGAGAAATAGCAATAAATGATAAAACAATATAATAGGAGTAACATGTGGACGAGAAATAGCAATAAATGATAAAACAACATTCGAGGAGTAATATGTGGACGAGAAAAAGCAATAAATGATAAAACAAAATAATAGGAGTAACATGTGGACGAGAAAAAGCAATAAATGATAAAACAAAATAATAGGAGTAACATGTGGACGAGAAATAGCAATAAATGATAAAATAACATATGAGGAGTAACAAGTGGACGAGAAATAGCAATAAATGATAAAACAACATAATATGAGTAACATGTGAACGAGAAATAGCAATAAAGGATAAAACAACATACGAGGAGTAACATGTGGACGAGAAATAGCAATAAATGATAAAACAACATTCGAGGAGTGATATGTGGACGAGAAATAGCAATAAATGATAAAACAAAATAATAGCAGTAACACGTGGACAAGAAATAGCAATAAATGATAAAACGACATATGAGGAGTAACATGTGGACGAGAAATAGCAATAAATAATAAAACAAAATAATAGGAGTAACATGTGGACGAGAAATAGCAATAAATGATAAAACAACATTCGAGGAGTAATATGTGGACGAGAAATAGCAATAAATGATAAAAGAACATATGAGGAGTAACATGTGGACGAGAAATAGCAATAAATGATAAAACAACATACAAGGAGTACCATGTGGACGAGAAATAGCAATAAATGATAAAACAATATAATAAGAGTTACATGTGGACGAGAAAAAGCAATAAATGATAAAACGACATATAATGTGGACGAGAAATAGCAATAAATGATAAAACAACATAATAGGAGTAACATGTGGACGAGAAATAGCAATAAATGATAAAACAACATTCGACGAGTAACATGTGGACGAGAAATAGCAATAAATGATAAAACAACATACGAGGAGTAACATGTGGACGAGAAATAGCAATAAATGATAAAACAACATTCGAGAGTAACATGTGGACGATCAATATAACAACGAGAAACAATCAACATAAAGGAGTAACATGTGGACGAGAAAGCAATAAATGATAAACAACATAAAAACATGTGGACGAGAAAAGCAATAAATGATAAAACGGAGTAACATGTGGACGAGAAAAAGCAATAAATGATAAAACAACATATGAGAGTAACATGTGGACGAGAAAATAGCAATAAATGATAAACACATGGAGTAACATGTGGACGAGAAATAGCAATAAATGATAAACATACAACATGTGGACAGAAATAGCAATAAATGATAAAACAACATGTGGACGAGAAAAAGCAATAAATGATAAAACAAAATAATAGGAGTAACATGTGGACGAGAAATAGCAATAAATGATAAAATAACATACGAGGAGTAACATGTGGACGAGAAATAGCAATAAATGATAAAACGACATAATAGGAGCAACATGTGGACGAGAAATAGCAATAAAGGGTAAAACAGCATACGAGGAGTAACATGTGGACGAAAAAATGCAATAAATGATAAAACAAAATAATAGGAGTTACATGTGGACGAGAAATAGCAATAAATGATAAAACAACATATGAGGAGTAACATGTGGACGAGAAATAGCAATAAATGATAAAACAACATATGAGGAGTAACATGTGGACGAGAAAAAGCAATAATGATAGAGTAAACGAAAATAAATAATGATAAAACAACATTCGAGGAGTAACATGTGACGAGAAATAGAAAAAAATGATAAAACAGGAGTAACATGTGGACGAGAAAAAGCAATAAATGATAAAACAAAATAATAGGAGTAACATGTGGACGAGAAATAGCAATAAATGATAAAACAACATTCGAGGAGTAATATGTGGACGAGAAAAAGCAATAAATGATAAAACAAAATAATAGGAGTTACATGTGGACGAGGAATAGCAATAAATGATAAAACAACATACGAGGAGTAATATATGGACGAGAAATAGCAATAAATGATAAAACACCAAATAAGGAGTAACATGTGGACGAGAAATAACAAAAAAATGAAAAAAAAGGAAAATAGTAAAAACACAGTCA
>NW_020869459.1:207500-210000 GCF_003789085.1 Penaeus vannamei
ATTATAATGACAATGTTCTCATTATGTCTTTAACAAATAAACTAATAATGATAATAATAGTAATAATGATAACAGCAACAACATCAACAACAATAATTTCAATAATAATAATAATAATAATAAGGATAATCGTGATAATAATAATATTAATAATAATAATAATGATAATAATGATAATAATAATAATAATAATAATAATAATAATAATAATAATGATAATAATAATAACAAAAACAACAGCAACAATAACGAAAATATCAGTAATGGTGATGATGAAAATATTATTATCTATAATCGGTCATTTTATTTTCCTCAGAAATACGTAATGATAAGGATGATAAGAAAATGATAATAATGATGATAATAATGATAATGATAATAATAATGATAATAATAATAACTGTAATGATAGTTAATATAGTAACAAAAATGATAATAATAGTAATAATAAAATTATTATCATTATCACCATCTTAACTGTTATCATTATTTTTGTGATTATCTTTAGTATTACAATTTTTTATTCATTATTATCATATTTTATTGTTATTATTATCACTATCATCACTTTTGCTATCATGTCAGTAATTATTATGATGTAGCCTCTCCTTTAAGTCAACAATCTATTCTGTAACTGTCATGCCCAAGGTATTGTTATCTACCTATCTGTCCATCTATCTCTCTACTTATCTATCTATTTCTCTCCATCTTCCCTCTCGCTCTCCGTCTCTCTCTCTCTCTCTCTCTCTCTCTCTCTCTCTCTCTCTCTCTCTCTCTCTCTCTCTCTGTGTGTGTGTGTGTGTGTGTGTGTGTGTGTGTGTGTGTGTGTGTGTTAGAGCGTGTACATAAGCATACTTGTATCTTTGTGAGAAGTATAACGAATAACGAACCGAAAGAAGTGTCAAGAGAGAAACACACTTCGCTTACGTCATCGCGTATAGACATGAGTCGCAGGAGGAGATTGAAATGATTATGAAGACGAGTCATCTCTAGGAAATGAAAAGAAAAATAAGTGGTTTGAAGACGCACGGGCGAGGAAGACGGTCAATATTGACTTTTTTCTGTTCTCGATTGAAGCCTCTGTGCGCTATGACCAGGCTTCTTTCCAATCAGGACAGAAGGGATCTTTTTGTCTAATTTTTGTTCTCTCTCAATTTCTCTCTATATCTCTGTCTGTTTGTTTGTCTGTCTGTCTGTCTCTCTCTCTGTCTATCTTTTCCTCTCAATCTTCTCAATCTCTGTTGTCTGTCTATCCGACTCTCTCGATCTTTTTCTCTCAATCTCTCTCTGTCTATCTGTCTATCTGCCTCTCTTTCCATGTTTTTCTCTCAATCTCTCTCTGTCTGTTTTTTTTTCTCTCTCCCTCTTTGTCTGTTTCTCTCTCTCTCTCTTTGTCTCTCTCTCTCTCTCTCTCTCTCTCTCTCTCTCTCTCTCTCTCTCTCTCTCTCTCTCTCTCTCTCTCTCTCTCTCTCTCTCTCTCTCTCTCTCTCTATGTTGTCTCTTTGTTTCTCTCTCTCTCTCTTTGTCTGTTTCTCTCTCTCTCTCTATCTCTCTTTCTCTGTTCAGAATCGACTAATGGATATAGATATACACACGGGGAGTGTGTGTAAAACTTCGTTATCCTTACTCATCTATAAGTAGTTAGGTAATGCCTATGGATGCCAGATAGCTCCTACTTGCACACTCCTTTTAGTGGGTCGTGTATCAGAGGGTTCGAATCCCTATCGGAGAGGTTATATATTCATCATATTAATGCAGCCATTGCTCTATTCCATCTTTCATCTGGATATTTATCAACCCCCCTCCCCCGTTCCACCTCTCTTTCTCTTTCTCTTTCTTTCTTTCTTTCTTTTTTTTTCATTCATTCTTTCTCTTCTTTCTTTCTTTCTTTCTTTCTTTCTTCTCTCGCTCTCTCTCTCTCTCTCTCTCCTCTCTCTCTCTCTCTCTCTCTCTCTCTCTCTCTCTCTCTTCTCTCTCTTCTCTCTCTTCTCTCTCCCTCTCTCTCTCTCTCTCTCTCTCTCCCTCTCTCTCTCTTCCTTCCCTCCGTCCTTCCCACCCCCTTCATCGAACCCAGAATAGCACACTAAATCTCTCAGAAGCGCGAAACCGCAGACCACATCTCATCATTCACCTCCCGCAAAACTCCCGGCCAAGTAGACTCATAAATGTCATTATCTCTCGGAAGAAACGAACAGGTGATGGATTTCCAAGCGGGATTCGAACTGTACAAACTATTCACTCCTTCGACGTCGCTAATTCTCCGTGATTAGGAACCATCAGCACCCGCGGCGAGTCACATCCGGGCGGGGTCTTTTTATGCTTCGGGTCAAATCACGTCTGTCTTCACTGGACTTCGGAAGGTTTAAGTTAATTACCGGGCGGTGGATAATCTCGGCTTGTTTATTTTTCTGCCTTTCTTTAATTTCTTGTTTCTTTGCTTTCTGGTTTCTAATTCTTGTATCGTGTTGTTGTTGTTGTTTTTTTGTATTTCTTATTTTCG
>NW_020869459.1:218611-226111 GCF_003789085.1 Penaeus vannamei
GGAAGATCAGTCAGGAGGAGGTGGGAGGAGGAAGAGGAAGATAAAGGAGAGGGGGAGGAAAGGAGAGGAAATAGGGGGAGACGGGACTATGAGGAGAGGAGGAGAAGGAAGAATCAGCAGGAGAGGTGGAAAGGAAAAGAGGAGAGGAGGAGGAGGAGGAGGGAGGAAGGGAGGAAGGAAGAGGGAGGAGGAAGGAAGGAGGAGGAGGAGGAGAGGAGAGGAGGAGAAGAAGAAGAAAGAAGAAGAAGAGAAGGAGAAGGAGAATGAGAAGGAGAAGGAGAAGGAAAGGAGAAGGAGAAGGAAAGGAGAATAGGAGAAGGAGAAGGAGAAGAAGAAGGAGAAGGAGGAGAAGAAAGAAAATAAGGAGAAGGAGAAGGAGAGGATGTGAGGAAAAAAGAAAAAGAGGAAGAGAAGAAGAAGGAGGGGAGTGACGAGAGGAAGAGAGGAAGAAGAGAAAGGGAGGAGGAGAAGAAGAAGAATGATGAATGAGAGGATGCTGGACTAGAAGCATAAGAAAGGAAAAAGGTAGTAGTTTGGAGGGAAACGGAAAAAGATGATACAAGGCTAAGGAAGCAGACCAAAGTAGTAGTAAGGAGGAAGAGGAAGAGAGAGGAGAAGAGAGAGAGAGAGAGAGAGAGAGAGAGAGAGAAGAAGAGAGAGAGAGAGAAGAGAGAGAGAGAGAAGAGAGAGAGGAGGGAAGGGAGAGAGAGAGAGAGAATAGGGAGAAAATCAAAAGGAGAAAAGAAGAGAAGAAAAGAAAGGAGGAAGAAAGGGAAAAGGAAGAAAATAAAAGATAAAGAAAGTAAAAGAAGAAAAAAAGAGAAAGAGAGAAGAAAAGGGAAAGAACAAAAAGAAGGGAAAGGAGAGGGGGGAGAGGATAAAAAAAGAGAAAGGAAAAAGAAGGGAAGAGGCAAAAAAAAAAAAAGAAAGATAAAAGGAGAGAAAAAGAAAAGAAGAAGGAAGAAAAAGGAGCAGAATAGAAGAAAGAAAGAAAAAAAAAAGGAAAAAAAGGAGAAGAAAAGTGAAAAGGAAAAGGAGAGAAAGAGAAGAAAAAGAAGAGAGGAGAAAGAGAAAAAAGAAGACGAAAAGGAGAAAAGTAGAGAGAAAAGGAAGAAAGGAGAGAAGAAAGAAGAGAAGGAAGAAAAGATAAAGGAAAAAAAGAAAGGGGTGAAAGATAGAAGAAGAAAAGAGGAAGAAAGAAAAAGGAAGGAAGAGAAGAAAAGGGGAAAAGAGGGGGAAAAAAGTCAATAAGAAGGGGAAAAAAACAGGAAAAAAGGGGAGAAAAAAGAGAGAAGGGGGGAGGAAGAGTGAGAAAGAAAAGAAAGAAAAAGAAAATCAAGAAAGAAAGAGAGGAGAGGAAGAAAAGCTGAGAAAAAAAGAAGAGGAGTGAAGGAGGAAAAGAGGGGAAGAAAGAGAAAGGAAAAAAAAATAAGAGGGGAGTGTAAGGAAATGAGAAAGGAAAAAGAAGAGAAGAGAAAAGAAAGGTAAGGAGAAGGAAGGAAGAAAGGGAAGAGAGAAAAAGAGAGAAGAGAAGAAAGAAAAGAGACAAAAAGGGGAGGAAGAGAAAAAGAGAAATAAAAGGGAGGAGGCAAAAGAAAAGAAGGTAAAAGGGAAGAGAAAAGGAAGAAATAAAAGAAAAAGAAAAGAGAAAGAGAAAGGAAGAAAGACAAAGAGAGAGGAAGAAAGAAGGAGAGGAAAGAAGGAGGAGGAGGAAAAAAAAAAGGAAAAAAAAAAGATGAAGAAGAAAGGAGAAAGAAAAGAAGGAGGCAAGAGAGAAAGAGGAAAAGGAGAAAGAAGAAAGAGGAGAGAGAAAAAGAAGAAGAAAAAAACGGGAGAAAGAGAAAAAAAAAATAGAAATGAAGGAAAGAAAGGAAGAGGAAGGGAGAGAGAGAGAGAGAGAGAGAGAGAGAGAGAGAGAGGGAAGTGAGGGAGAGAGAGAGAGAGAGAGAGAGAGAAGAGAGAGAGAGAGAAAGAGAAGAGAGGAGAGAGAGAGAGATAGAGAGGAGAGAGAGAGACAGAGAGAAGTTGCCGAAGAGAGAGAGATATATATATACGAGAGATAAAGAGAGAGAGAGAGAGAGAGAGAGAAGAGAGAGGAAGAGAGAGAGAGAGAGAGAGAGAGAGAGAGAGAGAAGAAGAGAAGAGAAGAGATGAGAGAGAGAGAGAGAGAGAGAGAGAGAGAGAGAGAGAGAGAGAGAGAGAGAGAGAGAGAGAGAGAGAGAGAGAGAGAGAGGAGAGAGAGAGAGAGAGAGAAGAGAGAGAGAGAGAGAGAGAGAGAGAGAGAGAGAGAAGAGAGAGAGAGAGAGAGAGAGAGATGAGGAGAGAGAGGAGAGAAGAGAGGAGAGAGAGAGAGAGAGAGAAGAGAGAGAGAGAGAGAGAGAAGAGAGAGAAGAGAGAGAGAGAGAAGGGAGGGAGAGAGGAGAGAGAAAAGAGAGGGGAGAGAAAGAAAGAGAGAGAGAGAGATTGAGAGAGAGAGAGAGAGAGAGAGAGGAAGAGAGAGAGAGAGAGAGAGAGAGAGAGAGAGAGAGAGAGAGAGAGCGAGAGAGAGCGAGAGAGAGCGAGAGAGCGGAGGAGGCGAGAGAGCGAGAGAGCGAGAGAGCGAGAGAGTGAGCGCTCGCCGGCCGACGTCGTCTGATATATGGAAATTACGTTGCTACAATTTGAATGTCATTTAGACATATTCGAACGTCCGGGAATAAAAATTTCTCGGCATGAAATACGCTGCGGCTCCTAAAGCTGTCGAGAGGAGTGATGAATGCAGTCGAGGACGCTCGCCCGGACGCAAGCGAAAATTCGGCGCGAGAAACGCACGGTGAGAAAAACTGCTTGCCTGGTGGGGAGGCGGGGGGGGTGGTAAGCAGGGAATAAGGTAAGTGAAAATAAATTGAAAAACGATGAGGTTAAAAGTAAGAATTAAAAATAGGGCAAAGGGTCCAAAAAAAAAGAAAGAAAAAAGGCCAACAGTAGCCCGACGCAAGCGAAATTCGGCGGGCGAGAAACGCACGTTGAGATTAAACTGCTTGCCTGGTGGGGTGGGGGTAGGGGGGAAGAAGGGATATATGAATAGATGGAAGTGGTAAGGAAATAAGGAAACGACATGCGAATAAAGTAAGAAGTAAAAATTAGAGGCAAAGGGAAAAGAAAAAAGGCTAACCGTAGCTTCGGGCGGAAGCGAAATTCAGCGGGCGAGAAACGCACGGTGAGAATAAACTGCTTGCCTGGGGAGGGGTGGGGAGGAAAAGGGGAAACAATGAAATAAATGGAAAGAGTAAGAGGTAATAGGGTAAGTGGTAAGGAAATAAAGAAACGACATGAAAATAAAGTAAGAATTAAAATAGAAGGCAAGGGAAAAAAAAGAGAAAGGCACGGTGAGAATAAACTGCTTGCCGGGTGGGGGTGGGGGGGTATTAGGAAGTGCGGAGAAGGAAAACGAATTAAAGGGAAGAGGTAAGAGGGAATAGGGTAAGTGGTAAGGAAATAAAGAAACAATATGAGAATAAAGAAAGATGTAAGAGACCCTAAGGAAATAGAGTAAAAAGTAAGAAGCAAAAGAAAAAAAAATGGATAAACTGCGTGGGAAGAAAGTATTAGGAAGTGGCAGAGAAAGAAAACATGAACAAAAGGAAACAAATAAAAAATAATGCCTAAACACACAGTGAAAATATACCGCACGACTGAAAAAAATATAGGAAGAAGAAGAACATGGACAAAAGAAAGAGGGAAAAGGCAGTAAGAGGATAAAGTAAGAGTTAAGAGACAATAAGTATAATAAAAAAGTAAGAAGCAGAAGGATATAGATAAAGAATAGGGATAGAGGCAAAAGATTAACAAAACAAACAAATAAGGTACAATATTATAAAACAATGAAGTTATAAAGCGAAGAGGTGGGAGGCATGCGAAAAAGGTGAAGAAAAAAGGCGAAAAATACAAGCAAAATTAAGTT
This sequence comes from Penaeus vannamei, assembly GCF_003789085.1. NCBI lineage: Eukaryota > Metazoa > Arthropoda > Malacostraca > Decapoda > Penaeidae > Penaeus > Penaeus vannamei. The sequence goes on from NW_020869459.1 coordinate 222,555, forward strand.
TAGGAGAGGAGAGAGAGAGAGAGAGAGAGAGAGAGAGAGAGAGAGAGAGAGAGAGAGAGAGGAGAGAGAGAGGAGAGAGAGATGAGAAGAGAGAGAGAGAGAGAGAGAGAGAGAGAGAGAGAGAGAGAGAGAGAGAGAGAGAGAGAGAGAGAGAGAGAGAGAGAGAGAGAGAGAGAGAGAGAGAGAGAAAGAGAGAGAGAAGAAGAAGATAATAGATAGATAGAAGAGAGAGAGAGAGAGAGAGAGAGAAAGAAGAAGGAGAAGAACGAGAAAAGAAAAGAAGAAGGAAGAAAGAGAGATAGAGAGAGAGAAAACAAACAAACATAGAAAAACGGAAAGGCTAAATACATAAATAATAAGAAGAATGAATGATAATAAAGATAAAGAATGAATAAAGAGTAGAAACTTTATTCATACTTAGATTAAACATACTGATATTAAACAGCTGTTTTTGAACGCAGTTTCAAAAAAATAAATAAATAAATAGGTAAATAAATAAATAGATAAATTAGATAATTAAATAAATAAATAATTAAATAGATAAATAAATAAATAGACAAAAATAAAGAAAATTAAATATAGATAAAATAAATAAATAAAATAATAAAATAAATATAAATAAGTAAATAAAAAATAAATAAATAAATAAAATAAATAACATAAGTAAATTAAATGAATAAAATAAATACATAATTAAGGAAATAAATATAATAAATAAATTAATTAATTAAAGAAAATAAATAGGGGGAGGAGAAAAAGAAGAAGGACGAGGACGAGGAAAGTAGAAGAAGAAGAAGAAGAAGAAGAAGAAAGGGATGAGGAGGAGGAGAGGAGGAAGAGGAAGAGGAAGAGGAGAGTAGTAGTAGTGAAGAGAGTAGGAGTAGGAGGAGGATTTAGGAGACGCGGAGGAGGAAGAGGATGCAGAAGAGAGGAGGAGGAGGAGCCGGATGAGGAGGAGGAAGATGAGGAGGAGAAGAAGGAGAAAGAAGAACAAGGAAGCAGAGGAGGAGGAGAATTTCACCACACACATCCGAAGCGACGAAAGACATATAAGGATGGAAGAGATATATATATATATATATATATATATATATATATATATATATATATATATATATATATATATATATATATATATATATATATATATATATATATATATATATATATATATATATATATATATATATATATATATATATATATATATATATTATATATATATATATATATATATATAAACAGCTCTGCTCTATCAAGAAAAAAAGAAAGAAAAATAAAAACAAAAGGAAAAATCAAAAGTTAAAAAAAGTCAAAAGAAAATAAAGTATAAAAAAGGTCAAAAGAAAATGAATAAAATAAAGTCAAAAGAAAAAAGGCAAAAGTAAAAAAAGAAGGTGAAGAAGAAGAAGAAAAATAAGCGCAAAAAGAGAGAGAGAGAAAAAAAGAAGAAAATGCAAAACGGCGCCAAATATACGACTGCCGCGTAATGCGTCTGCCGCCTTGCCCGCCTTTTCAACCCGAGTGTTTGACGGGCTGTGTCTCCCGTCAAATTTCCATGTTATTGTATCTCTCCGAAAGTGTATTGTCTTTCTTTCATCTCCAAACTCAATGACTGTCTGTTTGTCTTTATCTGTGTTTGTCTGTTTGGTTCTGTTTTCTCTGTCTGTCGATTTTTGTTTCTGTTTCTTTTTGTCTACGTTTTCTCCGTTTTTTTTTTTTCTTATCTGGCGTATTTGTCTGTCTGTTTGTCTGTCTCTGCTTTCTCTGTATGTCGGTTTGTTTGTTTGTCTGTCTCTGTTTGTATTTTTGGATCTAAGATTGTTTTTTTGTCTCTCTTTCAGTTTGTCTGTTAGTCAGTCACTGCTTTCCCCGTGTGTCGGTCTGTTTGTCTTTGTCTCTCTTTCTGTCTGTCTGTAACATTTTCTGCTTGGCTCTCTTTCTACTTATTTGTCTATTTCTCTTCCTGTCTTTCGCTCTCTCTCGGCTAGACTCTTCTGTTCTACCGTTATCGTTTTTTGGTTTATTCTCTCACTTCCCGCTCCTCTCCTCTTTCATCCCCTCCTTCCTTCCTTCTTCGTTTTCATGTCTTTCAGTTAATCTCTCTTTCTCGTCTTTTCTTTCTTCTCCCTCTCTCCTTCCCCCCTTCATTACTTCATCCCCATCTTTTAGATCTATTCTCTTTGCTTCCTTATTCTTACTTTCATTTCTACCTTCTCTACACTCTTTCTTTTCCCTTCTCATTTTTCCATTCCCCCTCTTCTTATCCCTTCTCTATTTCTCGTTTCGCCATCTTCTCCGCTATTCTCCCTTCCTTCTTCCCTTTCCTTCCTTTTCAACTTCCTTTTTCGTCCTTCTCGTTCCCTCTTTTCGTCTTCCTCCTTTCCCCTCTCCTTCTTTATCCCTTCCTCTTACTCCATTCCCCCTTCCCTAATTCCTGTTCTGGTTTTTCCTTCCCTCTATCCGCCTTTCTCCTTTCCACTCATTCCTTCCGTTTGTCCGCTTCCTCCTTCTCTCCCTCCCTCGCCCTGTGTCCTCTCCCCACTCTCTCCCCTGCACCCCCTCCCCTTCCTCTTCTCTCCTGTCCCCCTGTCTCCTCCCCACTCTCTCCCTGCACCCCCTCCCCTTCCTCTTCCTCCACCCTGTCTCCCTCTCCCCTCTCCCTTCCCCTTCCTCTTCCCTCACTCGCCCTGTCTCCTCTCCCCCACTCCCCTCCCCTTCCTCTTCCCCTCCTGTCGCCCTGTCTCCTCCCCCTGCACCCCTCTCCCCTACCCCCCTTTGCCCTTTGCCTTCAGTTTACGAGCAAAAGCTGTAAGATAAGTGCAACTGCTGAATGCCGAGAAACGTTGACAACAGCTCGCCATGTTGAATGAAATCAGAGGGTGGAGGAATTTCTTGATGGAGGAGGAGGAGGAGGAGGCGGAGATGGAAGAGAAGGAGGAAGAGGTGGAGGAGAAGGAGGATGGAGGAGGAGGAGGAGAAGGAGTAAGAGGTAATGAGAGAAGGAGAAGGGGGAAGGAAGAAGAGGAGAAGGAGGAGATGGAAGCGGAGGAGGAGGAAGGGAGAAGAGGAAAAAGGAAAAGGGGGAGGGGAGGGGAGTAGGAGGAAGATGATGAGGATGAGGGGGGGGGGAAAGGGAGGAGATGGAGGGGGGAGGGGAGGAGGAAGAAAGAAGAGAAAGAAGAGGAGGAGGTTGAAGAGAGAAGGGAGAGGAAGTGGAAGGGGAGGAGGAAGAAGAAAAATATAGAAGAACAGGGAGGAGAAGAAAAAGTAAGAAGAGGAAGAAGAAGAAGAAAAGATGGAGGGGAGAGGGGAGAGGGAAGGGGGTAGGGGAGGAGGAGGAGGAGGAGGTGGGAAAAAAAGAAGAGGAGAGGGAGGAGGAGGAGGAGGAAGAAAGAAATGGAGAGAGAAGAAAGTGTGAACGGAAGGAGAGGAGAGGAAAAAGAAGGGGGGGTTGGAAAAGCAAATTACTGCTGGAAAGTCAAAATTGGAAGAGACGATGATGTGATAAAGGAAGGAGTAAGTGAAAGCGAAAACTGAATGGTGCGGAGACATGA
>NW_020869459.1:238611-241111 GCF_003789085.1 Penaeus vannamei
ACACACACTCGATGTACGCAGTTTGGTACACACGAGGTGCCCCGGGCGCCCACACCTTCCAGAGGATCTAATGCAGCTGACGTATTAATTCAGACGAGAAACTAGACTTAGTGGCGTTTGAAGATGAGATGTGAGGGAGGCGGGGCAAGACAGCGCTACTCTCTGTCTTTATTTCTTTGTTTCATTTTGTTTGTGTCTCTGTTTGATTAGTAGTTCTCTCTGTCTATCTGTTTATTAATCTGTCTCTCTCTCTGCATCTCCTAATTTGTTTCTCCTCTTACTTTGTTTATCTTACCCCCTCTCTATCAGTCCCCCCCCTCTCTCTCTCTCTCTCTCTCCTTCTCCTCCTCCCTCCTCCCTTCTCTCCATTCTCTCCTCCCTTCTCTCCATCATCTCCTCCCTTCTCTCCTCTCTCCTCCTTCTCTCCTCTCTTCCTTCTCTCCTCCTCTCCTCCCTCTCCCCCTCTCCCTTCTCTCCTCCTCTCCTCCTTCCTCCTCCTCTCCTCCCTCTCTCCTCCCTCCCTCCTTTCTCTCCATCCTCCTCCCCCCAGCTTCCTCCTGCTTTCATTTGTATTTACAATGCTTGAATTCTCGTTTTCAAATCTATTCAGAACATTCTACCTTCTCGTCAGCTCGAAATTATAGTTTCAGAAGATATGTATCTCACTTGTTGTTGATTCTAGTATTTTTTCTATTTTATGTTGTATACGTATGTGGGTATCCGTGTGTGTTTGGTGGTATGTGTTGTGCAACATGTGTCTCTATATAAGAAAATGTTTATTTCATGCGTGCTTTCGTCTGTCTGTGTATGTAGGATTATGTATACGAAGTTAATTGTATACTGCATGTAATTATTTGTGTGTTTGTATTTATGTGTATTTCAATTTATTCTTTTATGCCTTTTTATGTGTTTGATTGTATACTTGTGTATATTTATGTATCTGTATGCATTTAGGTTCATATATGTGTCGCAGCATGTGGAGTTAAGCTTGTCTTTTCCCTCGCTAAAATTGCGTGTTTTTAGCGGGTATTTGTATGCATGTGCGTGGAAGTGACCGTGCATATACTGTACATACACAAATATGTACGTTTTCCTTACGGCGTGAGGGCGGTGAGAACACAATACAATTTCCCTTTCGACGTCTATTCTGAAGGACACTATTACCCTGAGGTCGCCATTGGTACAAAAAATGCATCATGCTACAAAAATGCATTAGAGGAATTTTAAATTATTCAGAGAAAGCAAGGTTAAAAGGAAATATGCTACTGTAGCGTGTTTAAAAAAATATATATTCTATTGAATAAATAATATTATTTGATTAAATCTGTATCAAAGATATGATGGTTTTAGTTATGATGATGGCATTAGATGTAATGATGTCAAAGATGAATATTTGTTGATCTTGCTGTCATCGCCACTTTTGTTATAGTTGCTGGTATGACTGCCATTATCAGTCGTAAGTATCTTTATTATCAGAATAATAATCATTTACAATATCACTGCTACTTCTGTTGCGAAGAGAGAGACAGAACTACATAGACCTTGGACAGAATGAGAAAGAGAACAAGGAGGAAGAGGAGGAGGAGGAAGAGGAGGAGAGAGAGAGAGAGAGAGAGAGAGAGAGAGAGAGAGAGAGAGAGAGAGAGAGAGAGAGAGAGAGAGAGAGAGAGAGAGAGAACCAGCTTCCGACAAAGAAAGATGAAAAAGAAATTAAAACTTATAAAGGGGACATCCAAGACACATAAAGTTCCGCGCAAACACCGCACAAAAAAAGAAAAGAAAAATGGAAATATAAAAAGAGAGAGAAAAAAATCCAAATACAAAAATGTAACCGCACAGTTCGTATGTTCTTTCCAATAAGTCTGGTAAAGTTGTCTATATGCAAAGCAGTGTTAGTCTTCAGGATTCGACACTGGTATATTGGACTTCTCCCTTTTTCCCGTCTTGTTTTGTCTGTTACTCTTTTAATATTAAACGTATTTCTCGCTTCGTAATTCCAATATCCCAATGTCAGTCAAGAGATCAGCCCCCGTTTTCTTCGCCCAGAAAAAGGTTTTCCCGCTCTTTCTTTTGTTTCCAACTTGTCTCCAAAGAAAATGGTGACAGGATATAAGTGGCGGGGAAACTATAGCAAACTATCATAGAAGAAATAATGATATTCTAGTAATGTTTCGAACAATGAGACTTGATCATCTCTCTAAATAAGATGAAGTGATAGCCAAAATATAGAAAAAGGAAGAACACAGAGAGGTTATCAACACCAAACTAGAGTAATGAAAGAAAACGTAAATAGGTTCTTTGTGATAGCCAAACTAAAGTAAACAAAGAAAACGTAAACAAGTTATCTATTTCGGCCAAACTTAACTAAAGATAAGCAGACCGGCAGTCTAGGGCGACTTCATTTTACACATTTACGTTTACCATCTATCAGGGACTAGTATATAGAAATTTTCGTCAGCGTGCCCAGGCCACTCGCCTCTGATCTAGCTATTCGTCTAAT
>NW_020869459.1:256111-266111 GCF_003789085.1 Penaeus vannamei
AGGAAACTGAGAACTGCAATGGGCAAAACAATAAACAAATATAAAAAACATTATCATACAAATTGCCCTTCAAGTAATCTGGTACAAGAATAAACCTGACAGCGATAACGGCAAACATCTATTAACGATAAACCAACTGGTGTATATATGAAAACCAGGTCATAAAATGGAATATACATAACCTACATCTCATGGCATACACGAATTCCTGCTGAGTAACTGAAAATAGTACGAGCTTTGCTTTCAATGAAAAGGAACATAACGACCATAAACCACACCCGTAAACTATATTCATAAATAAATCTAAAAATTAATAGATCTCATCTACTTGTTATAATTTCAGTTCAGAATGAATATATATGATTCATGACTAACACTAATAAATACTGGGAAAAATAACTAATGATTACTCTTGATATATAGTAAATAAAAAGAAAAACATTAAGACATTCATGTGAGGTCGTTTTTTTTATCTTCCATACTTTCCGGTTGAGGAAAACGTTATGAAATGTTATTCGAAAATATTGACAAAATAAGCAACATAGCTTCTTTCTTTTTCAAAATCTGGTTTATTTTTCTTGTGTCGTTAGTGTAACTTAGTGATTGCAAACATCATGCCGTTATAGCCAGCCACATAGATAGCAATATAACCCTGTAGGCAGAAATATATCCATCTATATAGTAATACATGCATTTCCTACACCCTTACATATTTTGATAGCTCTAAGGCTGTATGTATGTCCTAAATATTACTTTTGTTACTAGGCGATGTCTCAATATCATGAGAATAAAGTCAATACAAATAAAGGATATATACATCTGCATTGCTGCTATAGAATACACACTCCATTTAAACCCACAACCCTAATAAAAGATGGATAACCGATTGATTACCAACAAAATTAAAAGCGAAAAAACAACAAAAGCAAAGATTGAATGAAACAAAATCATTAGCAGAAGCCAACTGAGGAAAAACAAACAAAAGACTAAGCAGCAACTCAGCCATGTCTTTTCCTTCACAGACTTTGATTCAATTCATCACAAAACCGTTTTAGCTCGTGGTAGGCGGGTGAGCTCCTCGGAATAAATGAATCTTTAATGATCTTCCTACTTTTCTTTTTTCTTTACGGATCGGCCATTGAGATTAATTGAGATTTGTGTAGTGAGAAGAAGAAAAAAAGCTATTTAAGTTTTCGATACCTAAGGGTTATATTTTTTATTTTTAATTACGCTTGTTTATTCATTTATTTTATTGTTGTTTTTGGGGGGAAGTCCTTGTAATTTTGGGAAAGGCTTGTGGTATTGTGTTTCATTGTTTTCCACCTTGAAAACTATTTTTCTTGATTATTAATATCAACTTTACCTTTTACAACGAACATTTTTTTATCATATTTTTAAATCATCGTTATATTATTTTCATTATCATTATACTCACTTTTGTCTATTCTCATCAGCGTTATCACCGTATTCAACATCATTGCTCTGGAGAGAATGCAGATATTATGAGAAAGCGAGATGCAGATGGAGATGAAGATAAAGATGGAGATAATGAGATAGAGGTGGATGCAGATGGAGATGAAGATGAAAATGATGGAGATGATGGAAATGAATGTGACCAGAGATGGAGATGAAGATAAAGATGAAAATGAATTTGTAAGCATGTAGACCCTTTGTTCCATAGCCTTTGATCGAGGTCACGGAAATCGACTGACCTGAGGGTAATAAACTTTTCCTTTTTTTCTTTTTTGCTTCACTAGCCAAAGGACTGGCGAGTTTATTTGACAATATGAAAAAATAACTAGTTTTCAAAATATCATTATAACCACAGCTGACAATATGAAAAAATAACTAGGAGTGTTCAAAATATCATTATAACCACAGCTGACAACGTTACTTATAAAGAAAAGACAACATTTGGTGCTCTTAAAGTTATCTAAATAACTAATAGATGAATAGTACGAATAAAAAAGACTAACGATGATAAGCTGATCATAGGTTAACATTTATCTGGAAATACGGGCGATGCAAAACCATCTTTTTGTCACTTTCAGTCTTTCCAACGAGTATTTTCAGACACCATAAAGATAACCAGAATTAAAACCATTTTTTCTCTCAATTTCAGCTTATTCTTTTCAATGAGTATTTCCGGACGGAAAGATTATATATATATATATATATATATATATATATATAATATTATATATATATGTATATATATTATATATATATATATATATATATACATATATATATATATATATATATATATATATATATACATATATATATATATATATATATATATATATATATATATATATATATATATATATATATATATATAATATATATATATATATATATATATAATATATATACATATATATATATATATATATATATATATATATATATATATATACATATATATATATATATATATATATATATATATATTATATATATATATATATATATATAACATACATATATATATATATATATATATATATATATATATATATATATATTATATATATATATATATATATATATATATGTATACACACACACACACACACACACACACACACACACACACACTATATATATATATATATATATATATATATATATATATATATATATATATATATAATGTACCTGATTAAGCGGTTTGGCAATATTTTCCTTTGCTGAGTTGACTGTTAGTCAGTTTTTACAGCGACTTTCAATACTGAGAATATTAACGTGATGCGACAAATACAAATTTGTTAATATTGTGATTTTACTGCCTCTGTTAAGTGATTAATTGAATTACATGCTTTCAAAGCGTGAATTTCATTAACAGAGGTGAATTTGATGAGCAAGAATTATTTTTTACTGGTAGCTCTGGTAAAGTTCAGAGAGCAAGCAAGAAAAAAAGATAATAATACTTTTTCCAATGGAGAAAGTGAAAAGAAAATTAAGAATTAATCATTAGCAATTTTATATTCGTTCGTCACACAAATGATGAATTTTGAGCTTCTATTGAAACTGATGAATCATCAGTTATTTCTTTTATCTTATAAACCGCCTTACTATTTGCCGTAAAATATTCAGGTGATTAGGAACTTATTACAGTTTATCTTCACTGTAATTAATTTTATATTGGCCTCGTTTCAAAATGTTAGTATTTAATATATATACATACACACATACATACATTTAGATAGATAGATAGATAGATAGATAGATAGATAGATATATGTGTGTGTGTGTGTGTGTGTGTGTGTGTGTGTGTGTGTGTGTGTGTGTGTGTGTGTGTGTGTGTGTGTGTGTGTGTGTGTGTGTGTGTTATTGTATTTTATTGAATTTCCAATTTGGTCATCTATAGTTGAAGAGTTATGCCTTGAGACTAATATCAATGAAGAGGAGAGTAGACTATGGTGAGACAGATAGATCTAGATAGACATAGACGGACGGACGGATGGATGGAAGGATAGAAGAATGGATGGATAGATAGATAAGAGAGGGAGAGAATGAGAATGAATTACCGCGATGCATCAAACTATCATTACTAGTATAGTAATTAAATAACAAACCGTGCGCAAATAGGAAAATTGCTGTACCAATTGCTAAATCAAAACGAAAGACTCTTTACGCAAATGCTTTGAAAATAGAAATTGTTTGAAATTGAAAAGAAAAATCAACAAGCGCATAGGACATTCCGACACCAGACTATGAAGTGTTGTCGCTCACAATGCACATGGGAAAGAACTGATTGCTTGTCGAAAAAATGCCTTGCTTCGTAAATATTCCAAAAATATTGTCTGGCAACTGAAACCTCTGTCGAGTTGCCGACTGATATCATTTCACTCGAATTTTGATCGGTGACATCGCGAAACGGGGAAATGACATAAAATACTTGATATTACGTAATTTTTCAGTCTTTGTGCGGTGTGAAATCAAATTACATGGGCTTTCAAAGCTTTAATTTCATTAACAGGGATGAAGTATAATGGAGTCATTTATTTATTTATTTTCTGCTAATATTACCTGAAATCAGACAAGAGAGCAAATATTGACAGAAAATATTACAGCATTATTATTATCGTTTTGATGATGATGATGATGATGATGATAACGATAATGATAATAATATTAATAACGAATATAATAATAATAATTAATATTATAATAATAACGAATGTAATAATATTAACTATTATAATAATAACGATAATAATAATAGTAATATTGATAATGATTATACTAACGATACTGTAAATAATAATAATGAAATGGTATAAAAGAATAATGATAATGCTAATACTATTAATATTACAATAATTAATACAATTACAACAACTGTTATATATTTCAGACGGTAACTCTCATCTTTCACTATACGATGTTTATAAAAGATAAGAATGAGTTAATGACGTTGGCATATTATAGTTCATTAGAGAACCATAAAAGGATAAAGGAAAAATGATATAAAATGGTAGAGAAAATGACGTAACTGACACCAACGTAAATAACAATATCGATAACGAAATCGGTAATATAAACTTTCATTTATCTATGTTGATGTTGTCGTGTCAATCTTGGAATACGCATTGTTCAAGTAATTCGTTCCAATTCTAAATGCGGTTTCGTTAATTGACTTCTCGGGAAATATGAAACTCTTCAAATGCAATAATTGTTATAAGGAAACGGACTTTTATTAAGTGTGCTTCATAGTCCTCCGACTGTCCATATAAAAAGTATTGGGAAGTCAGTATTTCCATGTTATATTATTGCTAGTCGATTCAGAAACTTCAATGTTTCGAAACGGTGGTATGGCATCTCTAGTGTACGAGTTACCGATTTGTCTAATTTTTCTGCTTTTTATCTTCCCTTTTGCAATACACCTACCAGTAAAGGGCTTATTACCTAAATGTACAAATTCGCACATTGTAAATAAAACCAAAAGGCATATTATAAGCAGTCATTAAACCTTCTTCCTCCTTGCATATTGTTTGGGCAACATTATTAACTTGTAAACTCTTGCTTGTAAACCCTAAGGAGGTAAGTCCGGAAGATAATCCCTGATGAAAAGTGATTTAATTGAAACTGATTAAATTGAAAGACTTTGAACGTGTCGATTGAATAACCAGGAAGCATTTATTTATGATATCAGGTTGCTGGGAGATAAGGTCAAAGTTTAAGGAAAGAAAAAGAATTATAATTTTCTCATTTATAATTTACTCTTCTTGACAAAACACTTCCTCAAAAGTGCTGCTTACAACATTATAATATATAAAGCCTTTAGTCTACGTTATCATCAACATATGGAACAGAAAATAATCACCAGAAGAAGCATGTATTGGGTAGAAATAATGAGAACAAAGTCTCCCGAACAATATTGAAATAAATCATTTTTATATAACAGAAATTAATAAATAAATAAAGAAGGAAATTAAAATAAAAGCTGTAATGTTTAAATGCAACAAGAATATTCTAAAAAAAACAAACAAAAGCAATGAGAGGAAAATTATGAAATGACGATAACGGATGATGAAAAATGAAATACCGAATGATAAAATACTATAACAGGGATAAAATAGAGTAATATGAAATAACGTTTCATAAAAATAACGTATGATCATCTCATATATGATCTAAGATATATGATCTATATATGATATATGATCTAAGATCGATATGATCATAATGATCTATATGATCTAAGATATATGATCTAAGATAGATATATGATCTAAGATAGATATGATCTGAAGATAGATATATGATCTAGATAGATATATGATCTAATGATCTAAGATATATGATCTATAGATATGATCTAAGATATATGATCTAAGATAGTATATGATCTAAGATATATGATCTAAGATAGATATATGATCTGATCTAGATATATGATCTAATATATGATCTAAGATATATGATCGATATATGATCTAGATATATGATATATGATCTATAGATATATGATCTAAGATATATGATCTATATGATCTATATATATATAAGATATATATAAGATATATAATATATAAAGATATATAATATATATAATATATAATATAATATATATAATATATATAAGATATATTATATGATATATATAAGATATATTATAATATATATATAAGATATGATATAAGATATATGATATAAGATATGATATAAGATATATATAAGATATATGATGATATATGATATATGATATAAGATATAGATATAAGATATATGATATAAGATATATGATATAAGATATGATATGATATGATATAAGATATATATGATATAGATATATATATGATATGATGATGATATGATATTGATATGATATGATATATAGATATATATGATACAAGATATATATGATATATGATATATATATATATATATATATGATATATATGATATATGATATATATGAATATATGATATAATGATATATAATATAGATATATGAAATAATATATATGATATATGATGTATATGATGTATGATATATGATTGATATATGATGTATGTATGATGTATGATGAATGATGAATGATGTATGATGTATGATATATGATAATTATATTAACAAAATCATAATGATACATGAAAATGAAAATGGTAATAATAGTAATAGTAATGACAGTAATGATAGCAATGTTAGTAATGATAGTAATAATGTAAATAGTAATAATAGAGTAATAGTAATAATAGTAATAATAGTAATAATAGTAATAATAATAGTAATAATAGTAATAATAATAATAGTAATAATAATAATAGTAATAATAGTAATAATAGTAATAATAGTAATAATAGTAATAATATAATAATAGTAATAATAGTAATAATAGAATAATAGTAATATAATAATAATAATAGTAATATATAATAATATAATAATAAATAATAGTAATATAGTAATAATAGTAATATAGTAATAATAGTAATATAATAGTAATAATAGTAATAATAGTAATAATAGTATAATAGTAATAAATATAATAATAATAGTAATAATAGTAATAATAGTAATAATAGTAATAATAGTAATAATAGTAATAATAGTAATAATAGTAATAATAGTAATAATAGTAATAATAGTAATAATAATAATAGTAATAATAGTAATAATAGTAATAATAGTAATAATAGTAATAATAGTAATAATAGTAATAATAGTAATAATAGAATAGTAATAATAGTAATAATAGTAATAATAGTAATAATAGTAATAATAGTAATAATAGTAATAATAGTAATAATAGTAATAATAGTAATAATAGTAATAATAGTAAAATAGTAATAGTAATAATAGTAATAATAGTAATAATAGTAATAATAGTAATAATAGTAATAATAGATAATAATAGTATATAATAATAGTAATAATAGTAATAAATAATAATAGTAATAATAGTATAATAATAGTAATAATAGAATAATAGTAATAATAGTAATAATATAATAATAATAGTAATAATAGTAATAATAGTAATAATAGTAATAATAGTAATAATAGTAATAATAGTAATAATAATAGTAAATAATAGTAATAATAGTAATAATAGTAATAATAGTAATAATAGTAATAATAGTATAGTATAATATAATATAGTAATAATATAATAATAGTAATAATAGTAATAATAGTAATAATAGTAATAATAGTAATAATAGTAATAATAGTAATAATAGTAATAATAGTAATAATAGTAATAATATAATAATAGTAATAATATATAATAGTAATAGTAATAATAGTATAATAGTAATAATAGTAATAATAGTATAATATAGTAATAATAGTAATAATAGTAATAATAGTAATAATAGTAAATAAAGTAATAATAGTAATAATAGTAATAATAGTAATAATAGTAATAATAGTAATAATAATAAAAGTAATAATAGTTAATAATAGTAATAATAGTAATAATAGTAATAGTAATAATAGTAATAGTAATAATAGTAATAATAGTAATAATAGTAATAATATTAGTAATAATAGTAATAATAGTAATAATAGTAATAATAGTAATAATAGTAATAATAGTAATAATAGTAATAATAGTAATAATAGTAATAATAATAGTAATAATAATAGTAATAATAGTAAATAATAATAGTAATAATAGTAATAATAGTAATAATAGTAATAATAGTAATAAATATAATAATAGTAATAATAGTAATAATAGTAATAATAGCTAGATAATAGTAATAATAGTAATATAGTAATAAAGTAATAATAATGATTAATGATGATGATGATGATGATGATGATAATGATGATGATGATGATGATGATGATGATGATGATGATGATGATGATAATAATAATAATGATAATGACAACAATAACAATAATAATAATAATAAAATACTATTAATAATAATGATAAAAATAAATGTAAATGGAATGAAGAACGGTAAGAAGAGGTATTATAATTAGATTCCAACATAACATCAGAAGTGTAAGGTCACAGGTCAAAGGTCACACCAGATCCTTTAGGGTCATGTATGGCCAGGAGAATTATATTGAGGTTATCCGTGATTATTGTTCCGTGGCCAAAATTTTGAGCTTGAATACATATATTTTTAATAATTTCTTTTTGTTTCATTAATAACTAATTAATATATAATATACCTGTGTCTTGAACAAAATCTGATTTATTCGTCACACGAATGTTAAGTTCGTGACGATTTCCTAATTTCTTAGTAATTTTAATTCATATCAATCAAAATTTGCTCGCTGAGAGGATGGTTTCTGTATATAATATTTGGGTAATTAAAAAATCGATCTATTTCGGTCTTACTGGTGATTTTGAATTAGTTAACCGTCAGAGTAGATGATTATTATGTGATTTCATTATATTAATCGTCTACTATTGAAAAAATGTATTGTATCAAGAAGAGACATAAAGGTAAAGAGAAAAATGAGAAATATAATGCGAAATAAAAAAGTGAGAAATATGAGACGAAACAAAAAATTTAGAAATATAAGGCGAAAGAAGAAAGTGAGAAATATAGAGAGATAAATGATGATAAAAGTAAGAGCAACTAAATGAGAATAAGTGACTTTGTTTCCAGTAAATTTTAAGAACGAACCTTTTCAGAAAATCCTGGAAAAATTAACAACAATCTAAGAAAGGTATATGTATTGCTGCCACCAGTGCATGGAATTTTGATGATTCGATATGCAAATAATAAGAATAATCATAAAAACTAAATAAATAAAATAATAATAAATAAAATAAATGAATAAATAAACTAGCTAAATAAAATAGCTAAACTAGCTAAATAAATAAAAACTAGCTAAATAAATAAATAATAAATAAATAAATAATAAATAAAAACAACATAAATAAAACTAATAATAATAATAAATAAAACTAAAATAAAATAAAAAACTAATAATAATAAATAAAACTAAATGAATAAATAAACTAACTAAATAAATAATAAATAAAACTAAATAATATATAATAATAATAATAATAATAAAATAATAAAATAAAATAAGTAAAATAATAAAATAATAATAAGTAAAATAATAAATAATAAGTAAATAATACAATAATAAAAATAAAATTAATAATAATAAAAAATAATAAAATAATAAATATAAAATAATATATAAATAAATAAATAATAAAAAAATAAAAATAAAGTATAATTAAAAGTAATTAAAGTATAAATAAATAAATAAATAATGTATAAGTAATAAATAAAAGTATAAATAAGTATAAAATAAAAGTATAATTATAAGTATAATTATAATATAAGTATAAATAAAAATAAATAAGTATAAATAAAAGTATAAATAAAAGAAGTAAATAAATAAAAGTATAAATAAAAGTATAAATAAAAGTATAAATAAAAGTATAAATAAAAGTATAAATAAAAGATAAAATAAAATATAAATAAAGTATAATAAAAGTATAAATAAAAGAATAAATAAAAGTATAAACATAAGTACAAACAAGAATAATCATAA
>NW_020869459.1:296111-308611 GCF_003789085.1 Penaeus vannamei
TATATATATATAATATATATATATACATATATTATATATATATATATATATATATATATATATATATATTATATATAATATATATATAATAGTATATATATATATATATATATATTATAGTATATATGTTAATATATATATATNCTGATGAAACCAGTTTGGATTCAAAACGCGATTTTTTCCCTACAGTGGCCGTTTTATCTTATTGGGATATTAAAGTATGGTGATGCGTTGCATATTGTAGGATAAAGTAAACAGCATGGCAAGAAAAAAGAAAATCACAAAAAAGCCTGACCAGATTTTGCGACGCCTGATCATGATATATGAAACAGGAAAAACAAAAAATTAAGGAATGAGATGAGAAGAATTATCATATAGTTCTGAATATTTGTTCATGTTTTTAACAGTCGGTGTTTCATCCCTCGGGGAATTTGTTATCTATAAAAGCAACTCCATAGATTGAGTTATGAGTTGTAAGGGACTGTCTATTAATATCTATAATGTTATAACTGTCCAATGCTCCCTTGTGGACGCTGAGCTTTGCTTGAAATTATTTGTCTGGATAATACAAACAAGTAACGGTCTATCTGTCCACACCTTGTCACCATCTATCTACTAGCGCAGATATGTTTATGTTTTTTGTCTATATCTCAGGCAAAATGTATGCACATACATACGTATACATATAGACATAAAAATGTGTGTGTGTGTGTATGTACGTAAACATATATATGCGTGCATGTATATATATATATATATATATATATAATATATATATATATATATATATATATTATATATATATATATATAATGTATGAATGTATATATAATCTCGTTGATTTATTAGATTTTATCGGTTATTCGTTTGTTATTTATTTTCAAGCTTATAACTTGTACTACACAAGCAAATGATTTTTGTTGCACTGAACAACATCTGCCAAACAAATGCGGTTTATCCCGAAAACATTTCCTCGGAATGTGAGAGGCAAATCGACCCCAAAGTCCCTTATCATCCCATCGGCGCTTATCAGCTATTTCCGGAGAGAGATCCGACCAAGAGGATTAAGGAACCTTATCTCGTCATCGAAGACGTCATCGAAACGTATGCTGGGGATTTAATCCGAGGTCCTCGACGTCTGCTTTTTGACGTCACTCCTCGTTCTTATAAGCAAGACGCTCGTCCAACGCATTCGAGAGGATCGTTCTTAACACGAGAAGATCCTTCAACGTCAGGCACCTCAGCGTCTACCTGCATTTGGGCAATCAGTGAAAACATATAAAACATGATGTTTAAAAGGTGTGTAGGTGATTTCCATCAATCGCTTCGTCTTACTGGAAAGTAAAAAAGGAGTGGTAATAAAAACTGAAAAATAAACGTTGTGAAATGTATTTTTGCTTGATTTTGTTGGTTTCAATACGCAGCACACCACCTCCCATACACATGTTCGCATGTGTATGACAGAGGGGCGCTAGGAATCCAACTGTAAGCCAAGGGGGCGCCAGCCTGGAACCACTGGTTGAGATGCCAACATCATCTTTCTATGCCATATGGGTCACAAACATTAATCTTTAGTATCGTATTCTGTAAGGAAGAATAACAAAACTTTACTTCATCTCCGTCAGTTTGGTCGCGTGTCTGTCGCTGCTGGTCGTCGCAGGAGTGAGTCACGGCCTCCCAGCCGTCGTCACGGCCCCTCCTCAAGTGGCCGCCCAGTGCCCCTACACGCCGGGGCCGATCCCTCTGCTGCTGCCCAACCCCGTCGACTGCGGCTCCTTCTACATGTGCAGCTGGTACGGGACCGCCCTGTTGCAGCACTGTCCTCCTGTGCTGCACTTCAACGCCAACTGCAGTGTGTGACTCTCCTGAACACGCCAACTGTGTCCAGAGAACCACAGCTGCCCCTTTCTCCAGCACCACTACTGCTGCCCCAGTCTCCAATGCGACCACAGCTATTCCTGTGTCTAATATAACTACAGTTGTTCCAGTCAGCAATGTAACCACAGCTGTTCCTATCTTCAACGGAACCACAGCTGTTCCTTCTCCACTGTGACCGCAGCAGTTCCAAACTCCAGTGTAATTGTAGCTGCTTCCAGATGTTCTAGTCTCTTGTATCTCCAGTTGCTCCAGTATCCAGAGTAACTCAGACGAACGCCAACAATATTGCTGTCAAGATGTTTCTTAATATTTCGGAATAAACTGCTTAAATACTTTATGTTTTTGGACGCATATTTTTCCTGATATTAGTTCTGCTTGGTTAAGAACATTTCAGATAAAAGGAAATGAAGAGGAAATAATAGGACACATAACTAACGCTTAAGAAAAATCAAGTTAAAGTAAAACTAATCTTTCACAAGATACATGAACACATAACAAAATCAAATAATATAGAAGCTATTGAATGATAAATTGCGCAACGTAATAAAAACAGTTAAATAAATCATTACAAATTAATAAATGGCCCCACTGCAAAAAACAATTGGTCTAGAATTTAATGGCGATAAGAAATCTTAAGCTGATGAATCTGAAGGCGAATGCAACATAACACTCAACAGGCATAAAACGCTGCTCTTCACTTTCTGGAAAAATGGTTGTGTCATGTGAAAAAAGAAAAGTATATATATATATATATATATATATATATATATATATATATATATATATAATTGTTGTAGTGTAGGATGAGGCTTGTCAAGGATCAGAAAAATATATGAAGTGATTACGGACTTCGTTTCACAATTTTGGAATATAAAAATTGTGTCGGAAGGTGTGAAAAATAAGTCTTAAATGTTTTTCTTTATAGAACTAGCACTTATAACCCCCATGGATTGTGAATCATAACAAGCAATAATCTTAATGTTACAGCTGATTATTCCATCTCAATTGAGGGTGCTAAGCATCGTGCCCAGTCAGCTCGTCACACGCTCGTCTATCAAAGGGACTCAAAAAACATAGTCCTACATGACAAGCAAATAGTCATAGGGCTCCTTCCACATGTGCATGGCATGAAGTGATTAGGTTAATCTTTTCATAATATTGGAGTATATATTTCTTATGATTGTCATCATCATACCTTGGTTATATATTTTGTTATTCCTAATCAGGGCTCTCGCTCTCAAGGCAATTACCTTAGTTGGAGGTAATCAGAGTACTTTTAAGGTAACGTTTAAGGTAATGCAAATTTTAAGGTAATTTTAACCTAATTCTTTTTCTTTGTATTTGTAAAGATAAGTATTATTGATGATCTAGTGTGATAACACTTTGGACATTCGTACTGTGAGTTATTATTTGAAAATGTGTTATTTCTTTGTATCTTGTAATGATAACTATTATTGATGATCTAGTATGATAACACTTTCGGCAGTCTTACTGTCAGTTAGTAATTGAAAATGTTTTTTTTTATTTATATTTTGTAAATATGTGTTATTTGTGTTGAAGAAGGAAAGGGTATTATTTTTTTAATGATTCCAGCAATGCTAAAGTTGTGATGTAGCCTATCAGGTCTATTGAAGAATGCTTATATGTGTATTATGGTTGATTGCTACCTAAAACTAGACCTGTTCAGTTGTGCAATCGTCATTAAAAGTATCAAGAACAAAGAAAGTTAGGATGAAATCATATTTTCAACAAAAAACTAAGGTAATTGTCAGGGATATGCTCCAACAGTTCTAAAGTAATTCGCTGAAATCTAAGGTAAAAATCGACATCTAAGGTAATGTTCATCTCTGCTTGTGAGAGCCCTGTTACTAATACTCATATATATTGTTATTGACATATATAGATATTATCTTCATAATAAGACCTGAACAAGCATGAAATATAAGGGACTGTGAGAGGCGAGTAAAACTACCCTATTCAACATATAACACGCATATAAAGCCAAACGAGAAGCCAGTCGCTCTCGTTCGCTCAATATATCGTTATCCATTCCACCACCTGAATCTATTCCAAGTGATTTTGATGTTTTCTTTAACATAAGTTAAGTGTAAAGAATAAACTGTAAAGAATTATCATCAGATTATCGTGATCAAAGTATTGTTAAGTAAAAAAAAAAAAAAAAAAAAAAAAAAAAAAAAATCCAAATTAATTGACTAATTACAATCTTTACAAGGAAATAGTGCAGATGTTTTTATTCTATTATTCATTTTCTTCCTCTGGTTCTTTCGTCGTTTGACATTCACGGTCAGTTTTCTAAGGTGATACTAGATAAATCTCTAATAATACACGCACATGCATCTGAATGTGTATATATGTGTGTGTGTGTATAAATAGACACATTTCTTAATATATCTGTATATACATTCATAACTAGATCTATCTATATCTGTATCTCTCTCTCTCTCTCTCTCTCTCTCTCATATATATATATATATATATATATATATATATATATATATATATATATATGTATGTATGTATGTATGTATACAAGTATACCGCGGTATTTCATTTCTATCTATACATCTTTCTGTCTCTATCGATCGAACTGTCTAGTTTCGAAGTCTATATGCAACATACGCAGTTATTTGCCCTGCTCTTCCCTTATTTGTTCTGTTTACAATCTGCTCAGCATGAATCCTCCTTATCTCCTCCTTATCTCCGGGGAGAACCTGCTTCGGAGGAGGAATATTTTAGCCTTTTCTATTTCCTTTGACGGAGATAAAGATTAGAAACTGGATTAAAGGGATTATTCTGAATCTTTGGAAGTCAATTCTGACGTCATTCTTCCACCTTATAAGGCGAAACCCTCGTACACACAAATCACTCGAAAAGAGAACCTCACAGCACACCAAACGACTCAATCATCTGTCTACATTTGTAGCTTTAAAAATGAAGTTTCACAGGTGTGTAAATGCCTTAGCTGTGCCACAGTTTATTTCAGAGACATAGATATATAGGATATATAGGATGCACTACAAACGAAAATACACATTGAGTCATTAAGACCAAAAATGTATAGTTAAATATGTTCCGTCAGGCATATCAATATTCTTATTTCCGTCAGCTTGGTCGCGTGTCTGTCGCTGCTGGTCGTCGTAGGAGTGAGTCACGGCCTCCCAGCCGTCGTCACGGCCCCTCCTCAAGTGGCCGCCCAGTGCCCCTACACGCCGGGGCCGATCCCTCTGCTGCTGCCCAACCCCGTCGACTGCGGCTCCTTCTACATGTGCAGCTGGTACGGGACGGCCCTGTTGCAGCACTGTCCTCCTGTGCTGCACTTCAACGCCAAACTGCAGGTGTGTGACTCTCCTGAACACGCCAACTGTGCCCAGAAAACCACAACTGCTCCTGTCTCCAGCACCACTACTGCTGTGCCAGTCTCCAATGTGACCACAGCTGTTCCTGTCTCCAATGTGACCACAGCTGTTCCCGTCTCTAATGTGACCACAGCTGTTCCCGTCTCCAATGTGACCACAGCTGTTCCCGTCGCCAACGTTACTACAGCTGCCCCAGCCTCCAATATAACTTCAGCTGTTCCAGTCAACAGAGCAGCCACAGCAGGAGTGAGTCACGGCCTCCCAGCCGTCGTCACGGCCCCTCCTCAAGTGGCCGCCCAGTGCCCCTACACGCCGGGGCCGATCCCTCTGCTGCTGCCCAACCCCGTCGACTGCGGCTCCTTCTACATGTGCAGCTGGTACGGGACGGCCCTGTTGCAGCACTGTCCTCCTGTGCTGCACTTCAACGCCAAACTGCAGGTGTGTGACTCTCCTGAACACGCCAACTGTGTCCAGAGAACCACAGCTGCCCATGTCTCCAGCACCACTACTTCTGCCCCAGTCTCCAATGCGACCACAGCCATTCCTGTGTCTAATATAACTACAGTTGTTCCAGTCAGCAATGTAACCACAGCTGTTCCTATCTTCAACGGAACCACAGCTGTTCCTTCTCCACTGTGACCGCAGCAGTTCCAAACTCCAGTGTAATTGTAGCTGCTTCCAGATGTTCTAGTCTCTTGTATATCCAGTTGCTCCAGTATCCAGAGTAACTCAGACGAACGCCAACAATATTGCTGTCAAGATGTTTCTTAATATGCCAAGCATTTATTTCGGAATAAACTGCTTAAATACTTTATGTTTTGGACGCATATTTTACCTGATATTAGTTCTGCTTGGTTAAGAACATTTCAGATAAAAGGAAATGAAGAGGAAATAACAGGACACATAACTAACGCTTAAGAAAAATCAAGTTAAAGTAAAACTAATCTTTCACAAGATACATGAACACTCATAACAAATCAATAATAAAGAAGCTATTGCATGAGAAATTGCGCAACGTTATAAAAACAGTTAAATAGATCATTACAAATTAATAAATGGCCCCACTGCAAAAAACAATTGGTCTAGAATTTAATGGCGATAAGAAATCTTAAGCTGATGAATCTGAAGGCGAATGCAACATAACACTCAACAGGCATAAAACGCTGCTTTTCACTTTCTGGAAAAATGGTTGTGTCATGTAAAAAAAAAAAAAAAAAAAAAAAAAAAAAAAAAATATATATATATATAATATATATATATATATATATATATATATATATATATTATAATATAATTGTTGTAGTGTAGGATGAGGCTTGTCAAGGATCAGAAAATATATGAAGTGATTACGGACTTCGTTTCACAACCAATACTTGTAAAACAAGTGTTGGTTTAATGGGTGATGTATGTTCACTGTAATTTTGGAATATAAAAATTGTGTCGGAAGGTGTGAAAAATGTCTTAAATGTTTTTCCTTTATAGAACTAGCACTTATAACCCCATGGATTGTGAATCACAACAAGCAATAATCTTAATGTTACAGCTGATTATTCCATCTCAATTGAGGGTGCTAAGCATCGTGCCCAGCCAGCTAGTCACACGCTCGTCTATCAAAGGGACTCATAAAACATAGTCCTACATTCCATAGTCCTACATGACAAGCAAATAGTCATAGGGCTCCTTCCACATGTGCATGGCATTAAGTGATTAGGTTAATCTTTTCATAATATTGGAGTATATATTTCTTATGATTGTCATCATCATACCTTGGTTATATATTTTGTTATTCCTAATCAGGGCTCTCACTTTCAAGGTAATTACCTTAGTTCGAGGTAATTCAAGTACTTTTAAGGTAACGTTTAAGGTAATGCAAATTTTAAGGTAATTTTAACCTAATTCTTATTTTTTGTATGATATAAAGATAAGTATTATTGATGATCTAGTGTGATAACACTTTGGACATTCGTACTGTGAGTTAGTATTTGAAAATGCGTGATTTTTTTGTATCTTGTAATGATAACTATTATTGATGATCTAGTATGATAACACTTTGGACATTCGTACTGTGAGTTATTATTGAAAATGCTTTGTATCTTGTAATGATAACTATTATTGATGATCTAGTATGATAACACTTTCGGCAGTCTTACTGTCAGTTAGTAATTGAAAATGTTTTTTTTTTTTTTTTTTTTTTTTTTGTAAAGATGTGTGTTATTTGTGTTGAAGAAGGAAAGGGCATTATTTTTTTTTAATGATTCCAGCAATGCTAAAGTTGTGATGTAGCCTATCAGGTCTATTGAAGAATGCTTATATGTGTATTATGGTTGATTGCTACCTAAAACTAGACCTGTTCAGTTGTGCAATCGTCATTAAAAGTATCAAGAACAAAGAAAGTTAGGATGAAATCATATTTTCATAAAAAACTAAGGTAATTTTCAGGGATATGCTCCAACAGTTCTAAAGTAATTCGCTGAAATCTAAGGTAAAAAACGTCATCTAAGGTAATGTTCATCTCTGCTTGTGAGAGCCCTGTTACTAATACTCATATATATTGTTATTGACATATATAGATATTATCTTCATAATAAGACCTGAACAAGCATGAAATATAAGGGACTGTGAGAGGCGAGTAAAAACTACCCTATTCAACATATAACACGCATATAAGGCCAAACGAGAAGCCAGTCGCTCTCGCTCAGTACATCGTTATCCATTCCACCACCTGGATCTAGTCCAAGTGATTTTGATGTTTTCTTTAACATAAGTTAAGTGTAAAGAATAACTGTAAAGAATTATCATCAGATTATCGTGATCAAAGTATTGTAAGTAAAAAAAAAAAAAAAAAAAAAAAAAAAAATCCAATTAATTGACTAATTACAATCTTTACAGGAAATAGTGCAGATGTTTTTATTCTATTATTCATTTTCTTCCTCTGGTTCTTTCGTCGTTTGACATTCACGGTCAGTTTTCTAAGGTGATACTAGATAAATCTCTCTAATAATACACGCACATGCATCTGAATGTGTATATATGTGTGTGTGTATAAATAGACACATTTCTTAATATATCTGTATATACATTCATAACTAGATCTATCTATATCTGTATCTCTCTCTCTCTCTCTCTCTCTCTCTCTCTCTCTCTATATATATATATATATATATATATATATATATATTTATATATGTATATATACAAGTATACCGCGCTATTTCATTTCTATCTATACATCTTTCTGTCTCTATCGATCGAACTGTCTAGTTTCGAAGTCTATATGCAACATGCGCAGTTATTTGCCCTGCTCTTCCCTTATTTGTTCTGTTTACAATCTGCTCAGCATGAATCCTCCTTATCTCCTCCTTATCTCCGGGGAGAACCTGCTTCGGAGGAGGAATACCTTAGCCTTTTTTATTTCCTTTGACGGGGATAAAGATTAGAAACTGGATTAAAGGGATTATTCTGAATCTTTGGAAGTCAATTCTGACGTCATTCTTCCACCTTATAAGGCGAAACCCTCGTACACACAAATCACTCGAAAAGAGAACCTCACAGCACACCAAACGACTCAGTCATCTGTCTACATTTGTAGCTTTAAAAATGAAGTTTCACAGGTGTGTAAATGGTTTTGCTGTGTCACAGTTTATTCCAGAGACATAGATATACAGGATGCACTACAAACGTCATTAAGACCAAAAATGTATAGTTAAATGTTCCGTCAGGCATATCAACCAATTCTTATTTCCGTCAGCTTGGTCGCTTGTCTTTCGCTGCTGGTCGTCGCAGGAGTGAGTCACGGCCTCCCAGCCGTCGTCACGGCCCCTCCTCAAGTGGCCGCCCAGTGCCCCTACACGCCGGGGCCGATCCCTCTGCTGCTGCCCAACCCCGTCGACTGCGGCTCCTTCTACATGTGCAGCTGGTACGGGACGGCCCTGTTGCAGCACTGTCCTCCTGTGCTGCACTTCAACGCCAAGCTGCAGGTGTGTGACTCTCCTGAACACGCCAACTGTGCCCAGAAAACCACAACTGCTCCTGTCTCCAACACCAGGTGCGTCTCCAATGTGACCACAGCTGTTCCAATGTGACCACAACGCAGCTGTTCCCGTCTCCAATGTGACCACAGCTGTCCCTGTCGCCAACGTTACTACAGCTGCCCCAGCCTCCAATATAACTTCAGCTGTCCCAGTCAACAGAGCAGCCACAGCAGGAGTGAGTCACCGCCTCCCAGCCGTCGTCACGGCCCCTCCTCAAGTGGCCGCCCAGTGCCCCTACACGCCGGGGCCGATCCCTCTGCTGCTGCCCAACCCCGTCGACTGCGGCTCCTTCTACATGTGCAGCTGGTACGGGACGGCCCTGTTGCAGCACTGTCCTCCTGTGCTGCACTTTAACGCCAAACTGCAGGTGTGTGACTCTCCTGAACACGCCAACTGTATCGAGAGAACTACAGCTGCCCATGTCTCCAGCACCTCAACTGCTGCTCCAGCCTTCAATGTGACCACAACTGTCCCTGTCTCCAACGTAACTACAGCTGTCCCAGTCTCAAATATAACTACAGCTGTTCCAATCAACAATGCGACCACAACTGTTACTTCGTCAGCGTGACCACACCTTTTCCAAACTCCACTGTAACCGCAGCTGTACCCAGCTGGTCTATGTCTCTATGCATCCAGTGTCCAGGGTGACCACGCCTGGACCAGACCAGAGTGCGAATCACAAGCACAATCAAAATGCCTCCCAATGTATCCTGCATTTACTTTGCAATAAACTTTTTGAAATCGAACATTATATTTTGCACGCATTTCTTTCATGATGGTTATTCTGGTTAGCTTACATAACTGCAGAAAATTAATGATGTGAAGAGAATAACATTAATTTCACAAGAATATAAAACAAACAACGAATATTAAGATTATAATAGACCTTTCTTGAGGTAGACACCAATGGCAACAATAATTATTTTGACGGACAAGAATGTAATATTGAACTTAAAGTTCATTCAATTTACAAAAGGTGATGGAAAATAACGAAGGACTTGGCGATTGCTTATATTTCAGAACAGATTGTCTGGGATGCACTCGCAAGAAGAAATGTAAAAGTAACCAAAGCCTAAAAGGTCTTCTGAAGAGTTCTATTTCGATGAACCTGGAAATGAGAATATAGTTAGAAGCACAGAATTTGGAAACAAAGGCTAAACAAATCGTGACATTATGAGAATGATAATAATAATAATAATAATGAAATGGAAATGGATCTGTCCACTTCGTTTTTGCGTCGTCTGATGAAACCAGTTTGGATTCAAAACGCGATTTTTCCCTACAGTGGCCGTTTTATCTTATTGGGATATTAGAGTATAGTGATGCGTTGCATAAAGTAGGATAAAGTAAACAGCATGGAAGAAAAAAGAAAATTACAAAAAAGCCTGACCAGAATTTGCGACGCCTGATCATGATATATGGAACAGGAAAAACAAAACAATTATTAAGGAATGAGGAGATGAGAAGAATTATCATATAGTTCTGAATATTTGTTCATGTTTTAACAGTCGGTGTTTCATCCCTCGGGAATTTGTTATCTACAAAAGCAACTCCATAGATTGAGTTATAAGTTGTAAGGGACTGTCTATTAATATCTATAATGTTGTAACTGTCCAATGCTCCCTTGTGGACGCTGAGCTTTGCTTGAAATTATTTGTCTGGATAATACAAACAAGTAACGGTCTATCTGTCCACACCTTGTCACCATTATCTACTAGCGCAGATATGTTTATGTTTTTGTCTATATTTTAGGCAAAATGTATGCACATACATACGTATACATATAGACATATAAAAATGTGTGTGTGTGTGTATGTACGTATACATATATATGCGTGCATGTATATATATATATATATATATATATATATATATATATATATATATATATATATATAATGTATGAATGTATATATAATCTCGTTGATTTATTAGATTTATCGGTTATTCGTGTTATGGTTATTTATTTTCAAGCTTATAACTTGTACTACACAAGCAATCCATTTTTGTTGCACTGAACAAACATCTGCCTAACAAATGCGGTTTATCCCAAACATTTCCTCGGAATGTGAGAGGCAAATCGACCCCAAAAAACCCTCCCTTATCTTCCCATCGGCGCTTATCAGCTATTTCCGGAGAGAGATCCGTCCAAGAGGATTAAGGAACCTTATCTCGTGTCTTTCCGTCGCCACTGAGACGTCATCGAAACGTATGCTGGGGATTTAATCCGAGGTCCTCGACGTCTGCTCTTTGACGTCACTCCTCGTTCTTATAAGCAAGACGCTCGTCCGACCAACGCATTCGAGAGGATCGTTCTTAACACGAGAAGCTCCTTCAACGCCAGGCACCTCAGCGTCTACCTGCATTTGGGCAATCAGTGAAAACATCTAAAACATGATGTTTAAAAGGTGTGTAGATTTCCATCAATCTCGTCTTATCGTTTAAATGGTAAAAGTAAGGGAGTAATAAAAATAAAAAAACAAAACTGTGGAATGTGTTTTTGTGTTTTTTTGTTTCAATACGAAGCACACCACCTCCAATACACATGTTCGCATGTGTCTGACAGGGGCGCTAGGAATCCAACTGTAAGCCAAGGCGCCCAGCCCTGGAACCACTGGTTGAGATGCTAACATCATCTTTCTATGCCATATGGGTCACAAACATTAATTTTTTAGTATCGTATTCTGTAAGGAAGAATAACAAAACTTTACTTCATCTCCGTCAGTTTGGTCGCGTCTCTGTCGCTGCTGGTCGTCGCAGGAGTGAGTCACGGCCTCCCAGCCGTCGTCACGGCCCCTCCTCAAGTGGCCGCCCAGTGCCCCTACACGCCGGGGCCGATCCCTCTGCTGCTGCCCAACCCCGTCGACTGCGGCTCCTTCTACATGTGCAGCTGGTACGGGACGGCCCTGTTGCAGCACTGTCCTCCTGTGCTGCACTTCAACGCCAAGCTGCAGGTGTGTGACTCTCCTGAACACGCCAACTGTGTACAGAGAACCACAGCTGCCCCTGTCTCCAGCACCCCTACTGTTGTGCCAGTCTCCAATGTGACCACAGCTGTTCCCGTATCCAATGTGACCACAGCTGTTCCGTCTCCAATGTGACTACAGCTGTTCCCGTTTCCAATGTGACCACAGCTGTTCCGGTCTCCAATGTGACCACAGCTGTTCCTGTCGCCAACGTTACAACAACTGCCCCACTCTCCAATATAACTTCA
>NW_020869459.1:313611-323611 GCF_003789085.1 Penaeus vannamei
TTATTCATATGACTTTCCATTGCAGGGGACTGTGCCCCCTGCGACCCCCCCTGGGGGGCGCTGCCGCCCCCCAACCCCCGCCGAGGACACAAAACCTCCCACCACGTATTCCCGGCAGGCTAGAGCGTTATCGGCGATCTCGGAGCGGCGGACGTATTACATTTACCTCGTAACATTCCCACTGAATCAGCATACTAACCTTGACATAGTCAACATCGTATACATATACGATTGTAGTATAATCAGGATGAACAAAGTATACCATGAACAGAAGAGCGGCGGTGGCCCGCCCGCGTCGGGTCGGCGGGTTTTGCGCCTTTTTCGATGCATTTAGTTCGTGCGCTCTATCCTGCCGTGAATACGCGGGGGATATTTTGTGTCCTCGGCGGGGGTTGGGGGCGGCAGCCCCCCCCCCCTCAGGAGAACGTCATGTGAATAACCATGGTTATTTTCACTGTGGGTTATATTATTAGGGTAATTTTCTATAATACGTCCGCCGCTCCGACATCGTCGCCCCCGCTATCGGGGCCAAGTTTGTCGCTAACGGGGGGTTTCCGTGCAATCAACAGCCAATAAGGGTAGAAATGAATGTCGAGAAAGTAGGAGGATGATAATCTGAGTAATGAGACACAATAGGGGCAGGAGGTGAAGTATCTGGACAGGGAGACGTGTCAAAAGTGAGTATCCTGATGGGAGCGAAAAGGATAATGGGGATGGAGCAGATGGAAAAAGGACGGATGGGGTGTGTTAGGTGAGAATAGAAGAAGAGGATGGCGGGAACATGAAGAGGAGATTCGGCAGTTTGGATGGAGAGGGAATGGGAGTAAAGAGAATGGAGGGTGGATGAAAATGAGGAGCATTCTCTTGGGTCATGTTTAAGAAATTTTACATGTCTTCAAGAGTTTCTGGATGGGAATTGGGTGTAGAGGTTTGAGAAAGGAAGGCTTTCTTTTGGAGAGGAGAAGAGAAGACAGATATTAGAGGAAAAGAGGAAGAGGCGGGAATAGGAAAGAAGGTGGTAGATTGCCTGGCACAAATGGTAAAAGTGAGGAGGGGTAAGCGTTGGGGAAGTTGTAAAAATTGGAGTATCTGAATTCAAATGTTTAATGTTTGAAACAAATAAATGTGCTATACATCAAAGGCCATGTAGCACTTGGTAAAGTATTGTGTCGGAAAGGGTAAAAAGGAGTTAAAGATTAGGATAAAATGTATTAGATGTCAAAGATTAGACAGTATTATAGGATAGTATGGTAGTGAAAAGGGGAAAAAAGGAAGTAAGTGAACTAGAGCAGAGATTAGTAGAAAGGGGAGGGTTAAGGCAGTAGGGCGATTAAGTGAATTATAGTGTATCTCTCACTGGGGAAGGTATAGGAACAATGTTCAAGGAAAATAGAGATGGCTGTTGGAAAAGGAGAAAAATCTGGGGAGAGGGGAAGGTGTTA
Organism: Penaeus vannamei; assembly: GCF_003789085.1. NCBI lineage: Eukaryota > Metazoa > Arthropoda > Malacostraca > Decapoda > Penaeidae > Penaeus > Penaeus vannamei. The sequence goes on from NW_020869459.1 coordinate 315,054, forward strand.
GATGCCAAAGATTAGAGGGTGTTATAGGAAAGTATGGTAACGAGCAAGGATTAGTAAAATGGGAAGGTTAAGGGGGCAGAGCGATTGAGTGAATTGCACTGTATATGTGACTGGGGAAGGAATAGGGACATTGTTAAAGGAAAACAGAGGTGGCTATTGGAGAGTAGGAGGATAATAATCCGGGGATGAGAAATGGGGACCGGGAAAGTGGTGAAGTATCAGAAAGAATTTCTGGAAAGGACATTGTTGTGATAGAGGGGATTCGCGTAGTATTCAAGTGGGAGCGGTAGGGAGGGTGGGGTAAGTTGGGAGGGTGTAGGAGGAAGGGGTGGAGGGAACTTGAGGAGGAGGAAGATAGATATCTGCAAATACTTTAAATGTAGAAGGCGTAGAAACAGAGGGATTGGGGGGGGGGGCGAGGGAGCGGAGTGTTCTTTATGGTTATCTTTATGAAGTTTTGGATGTCTTCAAGGGTTTCTGGGGGGGTGAAGAGGGCAGAAATAAAGGTTTTCTTATGAGGAGAAGACGAGATAGATACCTGAGGAGCAGAAGAGGAGGAAGGTGTAGGAGAGTGTGGAGTGGAACATTTAGGTTGCCTGGTGCGACAAATAAAGTGAGGAGGGGAAGAGGTAGACATTGGAGTAGATTTAGATTGATAGATTGATAGAGATTTAGACTGGAAAACGAATTTGACTGAGGGATAGGGTGAGTAGACGTAGGATGGTTTAGGATATAGGGGAGATGCAGAAACATTGTGAAGATGTTGGGGGAGCAGAGCGGAAGACTGTTTTGGAATAAATTGAGAGAGAAAAACCTCGTCGTCGTCCTTCTTGTCTGGCCTTAAGTGAGTGAGGCCTAGTTTGAAAATGAGAACTGCTACTTCACATTCGAGTTCATAGGCAGGGCAGCTCTTATGAAATACATTATGGGAGTCTCCACAATTGGCACATAAAGGGCAGCGGGCTATGGAGCGACAGTGTTTGGCCGGGTGGCCGAAACGCCAACGTTTCTGACATTGACGAGGAAGGGGTCAATATAGTCGGACATGGTAGGACAATCCAGGCAGATAAATAGGTCATTTTCAGTCTGACCAGTCCCTGTTGTAGATAGGACAAGTATTTGGAGGTAAAAAAAAGAGTTCCAGTACAATTATTAATAGAGAGGTGAGGTTCGGCAAGAATAGGTTTACTAGCGAGGTCAGTTAGAGTAGATAGTGCATGAGCTTGGGATTCAGACGTAACTGTGACAAGGCGTGAACGACCGAAGCGACTGCGAAAGGTAACCTTGCCTACTTGTTTTAGGAGGTACTGTTGAAAGAAAAGGGTATTCTCAGAATAGGGGGCTATGAGGGAGATCACAAACAATCGATCCTACTTAGCTGGGCCAAAGAGAGTACTAAGAAGGTTTGCAGAGGTAAGGGCAGTAGAAGGACGAGGGCGAGGAAATGGGGTGGTAAGTAGTTCCAGTAGTAATAAGGAAGAGGGGTAGACACTAAAGAGGACTGTGCAGTAGAGATGGAGAGGAGAATGTTGGGAGAGAACGGGTGCTTTCTGGAAGTTTAATAATATCCTGGGTGGATGTTTTGGAATAGATAGAGTTGTCAGTAAGCGTCAAAGAGAGGGTATTATTATCAGTGGTTGGAACCGTGGTCAAAGAAGGGGCAGGGGTCGGAAAACCATCAAAATTATATTTAGATAGGCTAGTTGATGAAGGGGCAAGTCTTAATGCCCTTATTAAGGGTAAAGAATCTTCATTATTGGCCATGGTGAGTCTGAATAAAATGGGGAAAAGAAACGGTCTACCCCTCTGGGTCCCATTAAGGCGTAAGGGCTAGGCAATTACCCAAGGGAATACCGTGCCTATGGCTCCTGGAGGCTGTTCATGACTGACACAAAGCCAGCCTTTCATCCTTCCAGCATGCCTTTCACACCTTAGGAATGGGATAGAAGAAGCGGATGAAGAAGATATAGAAGAGGAAGGGAGAGACGACAAGACCAAGCAAAATTAGTTTAGGCGAGGGCTGAGGCCCAAGGTAAGGGTGATCCCCTACATTTGACCTCAGTCTCTGTCTCCTAAGCCATCCCATGACAAAAATGAGCAAGGTATTGGGAGGGATCTGAATTCAAAATGGCAAAAGAATTTGACTGGGAGCGAGGAAGTTGTGGTAGGATGGTAGGTTAGCTGACAAAGAGATAATACTTAATGTCTCTAAAAAGGATACAAAATCTTAATCACTGGCCATGGCAAGTCTGAAATATGTAGGGAAGATAATGATCTACCACTCAGTGTCCCCATAAGGGTAGACGACTAACCAAGAAAATACCGTGCCCATGACTGGTCAAGACTGACACAGTACAGCTCTCATACCTTAGGAAGTGGACAGAAGAAGGGATTGGAGAAGAGAAGGAAAAAGAAAGAGGAAGAAGAAAAGACCATGCAAAATTCGTTGCACTCAGGGCTGAGGCCCAAGGATGGGGTGATCCCCAACACTGGGCCTCAGTCCCTGTCTCCTATGCTCCCAAATGAAAACAATGAGAATGGGACATGGGAGTTCCTTACATATCTCACCAACACCGACTCTTACAAGCACTCATTCTTCTGATGCACCATAAATAACGTAACAGATTACCTCATCGCATTATAGAAACAAGGACACTTACAGCCTTCACAGACAAATTTAACAAACATATGACAAAACATGCACTTACACAAGCACCACCACTTACATCCTTTCCCCCCAACCCCTAGCAACCAACCAAATATGCGCTTATCAGATCCCTACCCATTCAATAGTGAGTTACAGAGATATATTTAGAACTTTGGCAAAGAATGTAGCATGAAAATGTGCAAATGCTTTACAATGTTTTTCAGAATTATATGCTACATCAACACCTCTCTATGTTATGAAGAATAATTGTTTATACGATTTTGCACATTATATAGTTTCCTTGAGGTCTGATGCACTTTTTTTCTTTGGTTTGACTGATATTCAAAATGGTTACATATAAATTCAATTCCAGCTTGAAGCCTTACATGTTATGATCATAAGCTGGAATTGAGTAGAAAAACACTTGACAAAAGCCTATGTGACAATAAAACAAAAGATCTCAAACAAATGTTTAATAAAATTATACACACATACCTATGCAACATTTGCTCTTCTTGCACCAGACCAAAAATTGCGTTGTCATGGGTCTATGAGACCTATGAATATACAAAGTTTATTTCATAATTTACCTGGATGCATCCTACCATAAAATTACAGCAATCAATTAAAAATGCTTCACTATGATATCTTAAAAGTTTCCTCCCACCCTGCATCACTACAAATTGCAATGGAAAAAGAATAAAACATAGGAATAAACATAACTTTCCTACAGATATTCCACTTTGTATGCTAGAGATTAAGTGTTATCCTCATCAAGAAGACTTTGGTTACACTGAGAACACTTATCATTATGTACATGTCACAAAACACCAACTAGAGGCATACACTGCTGGCTATAGGCCCATTATTAACCTGTGGCAGGTTATACAATACTTCTGTTTTTCAAACACTTTGTCATACAGGTTATGGTAAAGTGACTAAATGAAATCACTCCAGTATATACTTTCAGAGACACTGCGACACGGACAATACTGATATACATGTTATTCTAATTATTTACTTCCACAAATTCCTTTTTTTTTCATCTTTTTTTACACAAACAAGTTAGAAGAAGTAACAAATTCTCATTAATTACCCAACTTATACTCTTTTTACTTGTTTGATTTTTAAAAGTTCATTATATGAGATAATAAACCTTGAAAATGGGATAAAGTATGAAACAGGTTACACACAAATATCTTAGATCTTACACAGATATTTAATGATAGGGATTTCCATATCAAATAATATATTTACCACATATCTGGAATACCATACTAAGGCTGTCAGGTTATACACACGAAACGTAATTATTATGAGACAAAAAAGGATTCTAATTGTATGCTTTTTGGTGATTAACATGTAACTGTTGGTAAAGATTTTCTAAATGAAGATTATGTACACTGTGGGGGGTTCAAAGGCAGATCACCAGGATGTATGTAACAGTTGGGTGATAAGAACAGTCTTACAGGAGTTAAATATCAGCTGTTCTGAAAGTCCCACGTCACTCCCCCTCGCACTTCTTTTACAAAAACAATGCAGGTAGAAAAGTAAAAAAGTGTAAAAAGTGTTATGCTGTATAATTTGTATACATACTTCAATGGAGTTTATTCTAAAATCATATATATTTACTTTTCAACTCAACTAAACATTTATAATTGTTAAAGGAAACAATGAAAAAAGTATGCAATAATAGTCATCAGAACTATGTAAAAAGTTACCTGTGTATAAAGAGACTACAGAACCCTGCTTAAAACTGTATTCTATTTGTGCTGTTGAGTGCACTGTAAAACGAGAAGAGCTTAATTCTCCAGTGGAAAAAAGGTGTTCTTTGTAAATGTTGTATAATGCATTGTACAAAGCCAAATCAGTACCTATGTTAAATACAAAACCTGCCTATCCCTATAAAATTCAGCTGAAACCCATCATATACCGATATATTGCTCAACGTACATGATCAAATATAGGCCAAGATGGCAGTGTTACAGCAAATATCCATCACTAAATTCAAGGCTTTGGTTCGGAGTGTGTGGGATGGGGGAAATTACGGTCTTCATTATGACAGACTAGCAAATCAACGTACATCAATCCCTGGGAAGAAATTTTCATTCCGAGCCACGAGACAGACTTCAAGAGGTGGAGAGTATTCAAAGGAAAGGTTCACAACCTGAAGAACCATAAGAGAGTTAAAACTATCACTGACTTATTTCAGGCAAAATGTAACTGGTAATGACTACTTGAGGAATTCATAGATATAAAACCATACACCCGAAGCATGCCAGTAAAATTACAGGTCCTACTGTCCTAGTATTCTAGCTGTTCTGCTAAGCTCTGAGTAACCTTTGTGACCAATGCATGTGAGCTGTGTTCTTAAGAGTAAGTAGAAATTGTGAAGAACAACAGTAACAATAATATCAAAAGCATCCATAAAAACTAGATAACCCATATATATATGCCTTGATAACAAACTCAACATTGTCTTGAAACTATATTATACAAATAATTTTTTAAAAGTAAAGAAAAAAAAGAAGCCTCTTCCAAGAATGATCTTTATAAAAGACAATATGTCGCTGGATTTCCTTTCCAATATCCTTCAACTCTCAATTCAACTACATAAATGAACTTGGTCTCTATTCTATACAAATTGTGACTAACATTAGAGAAATTATCTTCCTGAAATCTTTTCCTATATTGTATATCACAAACAATTTTTCAAGTGTAAACAATGACTATGGTCATTATAATATCAGTGGCTGTATGACTTATAAACAATGCACTATATATCTCTTTATATATATATATATTTATACGATTATTTATATCTATATACATGAGTGTTGAATACAACTTTCACTAGACCTGAAGACCAATGAAAGTAGAATTTTTCTTGGAAAAGTGTAATTATCTAAACTCAAAGCATGATGTGAAAAAATACAACACTAACTCAATTTGTTACTGTTATGACAAAGATCTAAATGCTGTTGGTGCATTGGGATACAGTTCAGCCGGCATAATCTTCCTCCTTACTTAAGCTGACCTCAAAATTACACATGCAGCATCATGCACAATGCTCTTTCTCTTTGTGCTTCATGACGAGACTTTATTCAAGTCTTTGTACTTCGTGCGGTGATTTGCAATACCTATAACCGTCCAAAGCCTTGTACACTGCAAGGGTGACTGGCTAATTCTTAATCTAGGATACTCTCATCTATAAATCATATTACTGTGTACATACTTAGACAATTTTAACTCCAAGACCTAGTCCACTTTCTGCTGCTGTGACTTGGAAGAGCATAATTCAAGGCAGGGCCCAACCAAAAGCAGGGGCAAGAAATTAAGTCCACTGTGAGACGGAATCCTTCCATTGATATTCTTAGAAATATGATCTGCGTACATGAGGTAATTATGTACTGTTGGTGGGGGGGGGTTTATCTTCTATAACTGAATGAACACAGGTTTGCTTTATTATATACATAACTACCTTTGGTAGTAATTTACTCTTAAACTATAAACTGAGCAGATGGTAACCTAACCACTTTAAACTCATATTCCAAAGAGACAATTCCACTACAATTTTACACCAATTTCCAATATGTGAGTCAGTTGTAAGTTGAAACAATAATAAAATCTTGTATTCCTTCCTGAATGATTTCATTGTGAATATCAATGTATCTCCAATTACCGGACACTAAAATATTGCAACATCAAATGATTAAATGACTTTATATAAAGACCCAAGTGGAAAGTATGATTCACCATGGATCAGTGAAAAAAGTGGGGGAATTTATACATCTTAAATGCTCTATTAGCAAATATTCTGAAAGAAAATGAGAACCATTCTTTTTTTTCTTCTTTAAATACTCATAAAGAAACATCCCAACAACTCCTCTCTAAAACAAACATGTTTAAGAGCCATAACTGACAAAAGAGTTTATATATCATTCTAGTTTAGACTCCCCTAAGAGAGATATGCATGAAACAGTGGGTGTCTGCCTAGGGAACACACAACAGGAGTCAACACTTCAACCCCACTGACCAATCTACATAATACTAGGATTGTGGTGTTATACTGACAATAAAGTCTTGATCTGCTTTGGCGTATTCTCATCATTAAGGTGCTTGGTCGTATATCTGAAAAACGTAACACAAATATCAAACAATGAAGCTTATTACTTCCTCTTTACATATTTATTGTACTAATAGCTCTAACAAAAACTAATTCAAAGGTATTGGAAAGTAATAAGTCAAACAGCAATAACTAATAACAAAGAGCCTCTTTTCTTGATACACTCAAAACCTTGAAATCAACATCATGAAATCTACATCCACAGTCAAACCAAAACAACACAAAAAATAAACACTGCCTGATATGAAATAGAAAGCAGGTGAAAAAATATTTTTATAAAGGAACCCAATATGATCAATCATTATTTCAGCAATGGTTACAAACTCACCTGAGGGCATTAAGTAAGTTCTCTGAGCTGGATGCAGGCTGGTCCTTCAGAACCTTCACACAACCTTTCACCTGGGGGAGGACAGAGATGTGTAATTGGAAGAGTAACATCTATTTGAACATTGAGGGAGTTAATGATCACAAGAGACACTAAATAAAAATAAAATTATTGATGATTTGGATTATTTTAGCTTATTTGTTTACGATGATCTGATTCCCGAAATCTGTGAAAACTTGATCAACAATGTAATGCATTTGCTGCAGACAATTCGGAGTTGTACATAAAAAATGCTGTGCATGTATAAAGTCTTCAATAACAATGACTTCTTTGTAGAACTTCATTTATTACTCAACATAAAGAAGCTAGATTTCTGAACTGTGCAATTTTAAGGCTCTCTTAAAGTAAATCTGTACTTCCATTCTTAACTTCAAATTAAATAGAATCATAATATCATATACAGAAACAATTTCCAAAAATAAATATTTTTACAGTGCCAATCTTTGCTTCTTTCTTTCTTTTCTTTTCACAAAGGAGTAGAGTTTCATCCTTTGAGAATTTAACTTACATCAACATTGGAAGCCTTAACGAAAGCACCGTGGGGGTGAACATGGTCGTACAGAATGATCAGGGCAACCATCACGCGGAGGATGAAAAGTTGTGTTTCCTCTCGCCTGAATCTTGCTATTAAGTCTCTGAAATAAAGAGGACGTGCATTTAAGGATTAAGGATTTCAAACAACTATCAAACAGATGAAAGATTCTGGCTTAAGAATTACATATCAAAGGAGGACCTCGCTAATCCTTCATTCCAATTAAAAAAACACTGTATCAACAGATGTATCTCACCAGATACCATACAGCACGTTATAGTTAAATTCCTTTACTTTATATCTTTATCACTCTTTCCTAATTTATATATCATTTTCACATTTAGCATAAAAGGTATGGAACAAGAAATGTAACAACATGTTATTCTATTAGATAGACAATATTCATGTCTATTTCCCGAATGTATTGTAGTTACAAAGAGGAAACACTTAATATCTAATTCATTACAAGCACAAATATTAAGGCAACTTACGGATTCTCCAACATTCTCTGGCAGACCTTGGCCATGGTGCCAAGGGTTTCTGTGGTATTCTCAAGGGGAATCTCTTTGTGCTGTAAAAAGCATAAAGCATTTCACATGAAAATGTACATATAAATATACTTTCATATATATATATATATATATATATATATATATATATATATATATATATATATATATATATATATATATATATATATATATATATATATATATATATATATATATATATATATATATATATATACATACATATATACATATATACATATATACATATATACATATATACATATATACATATGTATACATATGTATACATATGTATACATATGTATACATATATATACATATATATACATACATTT
>NW_020869459.1:338611-343204 GCF_003789085.1 Penaeus vannamei
CTAATCAAAAACTGTAGCTGACCAGACTTCGGCGAGGCTGTCTAGGGATCCCAGGACAGAGAAGACTAGTGTGACCGTTGCTGAAAACGTCTGCTCGCTCTGAAACATGGCGGGAGCGACTGCGAATTACTGCAGTCTGCTGAATACATATACGCGTGGGGAAAACAGCCTCTGGTCTCGACGAGGAAGCAAGAAAATAAAGAAAAAAGAGTGGGGGAGGAGGAAGGAGAGGGAGGCGAGGCGTAGGATAGAGACGGGGAGAGGAAGCAGGAGAGGTAGAGGGAGAGGAGAGCGAGGGAGGAGGGAAGGAGATGGAGAGGGAGAGGAGGGAAAGGGAAAGGGAAAGAGAAATAGAGAGAGAGATAGAGAGAGAGAGAGAGAGAGAGAGAGAGAGAGCGAGAGTGAGTGAGTGAGTGAGTGAGTGAGTGAAGTGAGAGAGTGAGTGAGTGAATGAGTGAGTGAGTGAGTGTGAGTGAGAGAGTGAGTGAGTGAGAGTGAGAGTGAGAGTGAGAGAGAGAGAGAGAGAGAGAGAGAGAGAGAGAGAGAGAGAGAGAGAGAGAGAGAGAGAGAGAGAGAGAGAGAGAGAGAGAGAGAGAGAGAGAGAGAGAGAGACAGACAGACAGACAGACAGACAGACAGACAGACAGACAGACAGACAGACAGACAGACAGACAGACAGACAGACAGACAGACAGAGCGAGCGAGCGAAAGCCAGTAAGCAAAAAGAGATGCTCCGCCGTACGTTTCGGGCGGGAAACCCCCCGGCGTGCGTAACCTTGAGTCGTGTTATAATTTCATTCGCACAGCCCACAGCAGACGGCCAGTCAATATTCACAGGGCGTGCAACGGCCACTCTCCCCTCCCCTACCCCCTCCCACGCTTCCCCCTTCCCCTTCCTCCTCATTTCCCCTTTCTCCTCCCCCTCTCCCCTTTCCCCTTTCCTTTCCTTTCCACCTTCCGCCTCCTCTTCTTCATTTCCCCTCCATTCTTCCCACCTCCTTTCCCTTCCTCTCCACCTCCCCTCCCCTTTCCCCTTTTTCCTTCTCCCTTCACAGCCCTTTCCCTTTCCCCTTTTTCCTTCTCCCTTCACAGCCCTTCCCTTTTCCCCTTCCACCTCCCCTTTATCCTCCTTTTCCCCTTCCACCTCCTCTTTATCCTCCTTTCCCTCCTTTTCCCCTCCCCCAAACACGGATCTCCTTCCCCCCACACAGCTCATATTCCCCTAAAAACACAAACCGCTTTCTCCCTCAGTCGCAACTTTTGCCTTTTATTTCGAAAAGTCGCTTTGGCTGATTCACGAAGGGGAAAAAAAACTTTCTCAGAGCCAATGTATCTGCTTTCATTTCTCTCTCTTCTCTCTTTTATTCTTTCTTATTTTCAATCTCGTTTTTTAAACTTTTGTCTCTCTCTCTCTCTCTCTCTCTCCTTCTCATCCCCTCTCCCCTCTCTCTCTCCTTCTCATCCCCTCTCCCCTCTCTCTCTCCTTCTTATCCCCTCTCCCTCTCCTCCTCCTCTTCCCCTCTCTCTCTCTCCTTCTATCCCCTCTCCCCCTCTCTCTCTCTCCTTCCCTATCCTCTCTCTCTCTCCTTCCCTATCCTCTCTCTCTCTCCTCTCCCCCCTCTCCCCTCTCTCTTCTCCTCCCCCCCTTCTCTCTTCCCACAGTGCCTCTTCAAGCGAAAAAACTCAGAAGCAGGAATATAAAGCGCAGCCACGTGGGATCCCCTTTGTGTCTTCAAGTGGCACCTCACCCCCTTCCCCCCCCCTCTCTCTCTCTCTCTCTCTCTCTCTCTCTCTCTCTCTCTCTCTCTCTCTCTCTCTCTCTCTCTCTCTCTCTCTCTCTCTCTCCTTCCTATTCCTATTCCTCCTCTTCTTCTTTCTCTTTAACGTTCTTTTCCTCCTCTCCCTTACCCTCCTCTCCTACTTTCTCCTAATCCTCTTCCTCTTTCTCTTCCTAGTCTCCATCTCCACCTCTTCCTCTCCCTTTTCCTTTTCCTCTTCATCTTCCCCCTTCACCTCCATCTATCTCCACCTCCTTCTCCTCCTCCTCCTCTTCCCTCTCTCTTCCAGCTTGGTATACTCACAGTACTTACATCCTGAAGTACCCTACATACTTGACTGGGGATCATACGTATAAAGTGTACGTAAGCAGGGAAGGAGAGGGGAGGGAGGGGAGGAGGAAAGGTAGGGGAGGGAGGGGAGGGGAGGGGGAGGAGGGGAGGGGGGGAGGGGAGGGGAGGGAGAGGAGGGAGGGAGGGAGGGAGGGAGGGAGGGAGGGAGGAGGGAGGAGGGAGGGAGGGAGGGAGGGAGGGAGGGGAGGGGAGGGGAGGGGAGGGGAAGGAGAAAGGGAGAGGGTTAGGAGGAAGGGAGAGGGATGATTTTTATTAGCCGAGGAGCGGGGCCATTTTCGAAACTCAAGTACGCCGCATTATGGTCATATGTACCCGCGATCATCATATATAAAATATATTATAAACACGTATCAAATTCGTCGGTGTGATAACATCTACGCTCCTCTCCCCCCCCCTTCCCCCTCCCAACCCCCTCTTTCTATCCAAAGAGGGCCGAATTTTATCGGGCAGCGGCCATCTTTGAAACTCGACTACAACCGCCCTATAACATTATCTAAGCATATCACATACCCATCAAAATAAAAAAAATAAAAAATAAAAAATAAAAAATATACAATAAAAAAATCACCACCAATAATCTTCTCTCATACCCCCCACCCATACCCACTCAATCACCCCCACCCCCCTCCACCAAACCCGCCCATGACAAACCCGCCCGCCGAACCGCCCCCGAAATCCCCGCCCACCGCCCACCGCCACCGCCCACTGACCTCTCTGATCTCCTTGGCGGCTCCCTTGTACTGGTGGAGTTCCTGGATGATCTCCTGGGACACCTGCAGCACCCGGGCCACGTCCTTGTACAGGTCGGCCTCAGCTTCGCTCGGCGACGCGTCTGTTCGGGAGAGAAGAAGAAAAAAAGGGACTTTTAAATTTCGTTTTATAGTCGTGCTTCTTTGTTGTCTCGTGTCTCTACTTCCACTCACTTTCCAAATTTCTCTCCCACTCCCTCTCCTCTCCCCCTTCCCCCTCCATCTCCTTCTCCCTCTCCCACTCCATTTGATTCCTCTTATCTTCTACTTGCCTCTCTCTCACTCTTCACTTATTTTACTCTCCTTCCTCCATCCTCCCTCCCTCCCTCTCCTCTCTCCCTTCCTCTCCCTCTCCCTCCCTTCCCTCTCCTCCTGCCTCCCTCCCCCCTCTCTCTCCCCTCTCCTTCTCTCTGTCTCCACACTGTTGCATCTGTGATTAAATCTGGATAAACAAACCATTCCGGATTCCCTCTCCCATCTGCATCAGTCCCACTCTGTCTGAATCCTCCTCATCCCCGCCAGTCATGTCAGTTAGTCTGTCGGTTACGTTTCTGTTTCTGTTGTGTGTGTTTGTTGTTTGTGTGTGTGTGTGCCGTGTGTGTGGCGTGTGTGTGTGTGTGCGCGTGTGTGTGTGGTTGTGTTGATGTGTGTGTGGTGTGTGTGTGTGTGTGTGTGTGTGTTGTGTGGGTGTCGTGTGTGTGTGTGTGTGTGTGTGTTGTGTGTGTGTGTGTGTGTGTGTGTGTGTGTGTGTGCTTCCATGTCCTGGTGCATTGTGCATGTGCGTGTTTATGTCTGTGCCTATTATTCTATCTACATACCTTTATCTAATCTATCTTATTTTCCTCTATTCTATCCGCTATCTCTACCTCTACCTCTCTATCTGTCTATCTATCCATCTCTTACTATGTCTCTCTCTCTCTCTCTCTCTCTCTCTCTCTCTCTCTCTCTCTTCTCTCTTCTCTCTTCTCTCTCTCTCTTCTCCTCTCTCGTCTCTTCTCTCTCTCTCTCTATTGCATTCTCTCTCTCTCTATTGCATCTCTCTTCTTCTATGCATCTCTCTCTCTACTGCATCTCTCTCTCTATGCAATCTCTCTCTCTCCATGCAATCTCGTTCTCTCTCTATGCAGTCTCTCTCTCTATGCACTCTCTCTCTATGCATCTCTCTCTTATGCATTCTCTCCTCTCTATGCATCTCTCTCTCTATGCATCTCTCTCTCTATGCATCTCTCTCTCTATGCATCTCTCTCTCTCTATGCATCTCTCTCTCTATGCATCTTCTCTTCTATGCATCTCATCTCTCTCTATGCATCTCTCTCTCTATGCCATCTCTCTCTTATGCATACTCTCTCTCTATGATCTCTCTCATCTATATTGTACATCTCTCTTCTCTATTGCATCTCTTTCTTCATATGCACTCTGTGCGCGCTAGCATCTCTCTCTCTATGCATCTCTCTCATCTATGCCATCCTCTTCTCTCTATGCATCTCTCTCTGCTATGCATCTCTCTCCGCGAGCATCTCTCTCTCTACACCCTGCCAGCATCTCTCCTCTATGCATCTCCTCTCTATGCATCTCTCTCTCTCTCTCCCTCCCTCCTCTTCCTCTCTCCCCCCTCTCTCCCCTCGTTCCGCTCCCCGTGCTCCTGCCCCCTCCGCCCCTTCATCGCCGCGTCGATCGGACCTCCCGTCTCCCTCTCCCATCTCCGCTCAGGCTGC
>NW_020869459.1:343304-373304 GCF_003789085.1 Penaeus vannamei
AGAGAGAGAGAGGAGAGATAGAGGCAGAGAAGGCGAGAGAGATGAGATGCGGGAGAGGACGAGAGAGAGGGAAGGGAGGGAGAGAGAGAGGGAGGGAGAGAGGAGGGAGGGAGGAGAGGAGAGAGGGGAGAGAAGAGACTGAGAGTGGAATCGAGAGAGAGGGAGGACTGAGAGAGAGGGAGGGAGGGACCGAGAGAGAGGGAGAGAGACGAGAGAGGGAGAGAGAGAAGCAGATCGGGAGAAGGAGAGAGAAGAGGGATGAGAGAGAGAGATGGGAGAGAGAGAGCAGAGGGAGAGAGAGAGAGAGGGATGAAGCAGAGAGCAGAGGGAGAGCAGAAGAGAGGCGAGAGAGAGAGAGATGAGCAGACGGAGATGACGGCAGGGAACGAGAGAGCATGAGAGTAGACGAGCATGAGAGAGAGAGATTGAAGAGAAGACAGAGAGCAGAGGAGAGAGAGAGAGGAGAGAGAGACGAGGCGGGGTTGCGCAGGGCAAAACTCAGGATGGAAGTAAGGGGCGGAGAAAACGAGTAAGCGGCGACAAATGGGAGGAGATGATCGGGCAGGTGAGAGAAAATAAATACTTGAGAAAAAAAAAAAAATGCAACGCATGCCAAAAAAGTGATGATCGAGTAAAAAAGGACAGACACGGGAAAAAAAGAGGAAATGACAAAGTCGGAAAGCGAAAAAGGAGGAGGTATGATTAAAAGGAGGAGGAGGAGGACGAGGAAGAGGGAAAGGAGGAGGAAAATGAAGAGGAAGAGGATGAGGAAGAAGAGAAGGAGGAGGAAGAAGAAAAGTTGGAGGAGGAGGATTGAAGGAAAAGAGGGAGGAGGAGGAGGAGGCAGGAGGAGGAGGAGGAGGAGGAGCGAGGAGGAAAGAAAGAAAAGGAGGAGGAGGAGAAGAAGAAAAAGCAGGAGGAGGAGCGAGAAGAAGGAAGGAGAAGAAAGGAAAAAGGAAGAAGAAAAGAAAAAAAGAAAAAAAAAAAAAGAGAAGAGGAGGAGGAGGAGAGGCAAGCGGAGGTAGCATGAGGAAGAAGAAGGAGAAGGAGGAGGAGAATATCAAGGAGAAAGCGAAGAAAAGTCGACGACAATGGCCACCTGTATTCCCAGACGCGATCGCGAGATAGGACGGCGGGATGTCGTAAGGGCAGCTTCCGTGATGGCGTGAGGGGCGACCTTCATCCCGGTAAGGAGGGAGGGAGGGGGGAGGAGGGAGAAGGCAGAAGAATGAGGGAGGGAAGAGGGAGAAGGATGAAGGGGTGTTGGGGAGAAGGAGAAGATGAGGGAGGAGGTTGGGGAGGGGGAGGGGTGAGGGACGAGGGAAGGGGGATGCAGGGAGGGGAGAGGATGAGGGAGGGGGAAAGAGGAACGAGAGAGGAGCGGGAGGAAGTGGAAGGAGGGAGCGGGGGATGGGAGAATGGAGGGTTGGACATGGAGACTTAGTAACAAGGAGGAGGAGCGAGGAGATAAACCAAAGGGAGGGAGCAGGGAGGAAGAAGAATCTCTAAGAAACAACGAGGGAGAGGAAGAAAACAAGGAGGGGACGAGACGGAGGATAGCTAGGAGCATAGGAGATGGACCTGCGAACGAGAAGGAAGAGCGAGAGGGAGAAGACAAGAGGAGGAGGGAGAGAGCGAGAGAGCGGCGAAGAGGAGGGAGAGTGAGAAACGAAACAGTAAGGAGAGGGAAAGCGGAAAGGCAGCGGACAGCAGTGATAAAAAGCAGACCAAGAAAGAGAGAAAATGAGAGGATGAGACCGAGAGGGCGAGGGCGAGGGAGATGCAAAGAGACCAGAAGAGGAAGCAAGTAAGGGAGAGACAAAAAGACAAGGTCAGCGAGGAAAAAGAGACAGGGAGAGAGAGGAGGAAAGGGGGAAGACATACAGACTAAGAGGACGCAGAAGGAGAGAAGAGAAAAAATATAGAGACTAGGAGAGCGAGAGAGAGGAGCGAGGAAGAGACAATGGAGATAAAGAGACTTATAGAGCCGAGGGGAAGAGCGGAAAGATACAAGAAAGGAGGGATGGAGAGGGAGAGGGCGAGGAGAAGCGAGTGAGAAGGAAGAGACAAGAAAGGGAGGGATGGCAGAGGGAGAGGGAGAGGCGAGGCGAGAAGGAAGAAAGGGGAAAGAAAAAGGCGATAGTAAGCGGGAAAAAAGAGAAAATATATAAAAAGAGAGGTAAAGAGAAAGAAGAGAGCAAGAACAGAGAAAAATATATAAAAATTGAGGAAAAGAAGAGATGAGAAAGAGAAAATAAAGAGAGCAAAGAGAAAGAAAGAAGAAAAGAGAAGACAAAATGAGCAAAGAGAAAAGAATATAAAAACAAAGAAAGAAAAAAAAAAACAAATACAGCGAGAAGAACGGGTGTGGGGGAGCACGATAACCCCCCCCCCCCCGTCTGACATCATAATGCGACATGTGCCAACGCAGGGCATGCACGTTCGTCGGCGTGTTCTCGTTGGAGGAGGAGGGGGAGGGAAGGGAAGGAGGGAGGAGGAAGGGAGGAGGAGGAGGGAGGGAGAGGAAGGGGAGAAGGGGGAGAGAGTAAGGGAGAGGAGAGAAAGGGGAGAAGGGAGAGGAAGAGAAGAGGAGAAAAAAGGAAGACGAGGAAGAAGAGGAGAGAGAGAGGAAGAGAGAGGAGAGAACAGAGGAGAGAGAAAAGGAGAGAGAGAGAGGAAGGGCGAGAAAAAGAGAGAAGGGAAGAGGAAAGAGATAAAGGAAGGGAAGGGAAGAAAGGAGAAAAAGGGGAGAATGGGAAGAAGGGGAGGGGAAGGAGGGATAGGAAGGGAGAAAGGGAGAAAAGAGAGATAGGGAGAAAGGAGAGATAGGGGAGAAGGGAGAGGAGAGAGAGGAAGGGGAAGAGGAAAGGGAGAGGGGGAGGAGAGAGAGGATGAGGGAGTAGAGGGAGGAAGGGAGAGGAGTGGGGTGGGGGCGGGCCGCGCATCTTCTCGGGCATTCTTGTACCCTCACCACCTTTGTTTATGTCTTAGCATTTGTTTTTACTTTTTATTGTTTTTTTCCTCGTTGTCTCCGTCGTCAGCACTGCAAGAATAATCTTCCTCTTCCTCTTTTATCACAATCGTACATCACCATTTTTCTCCCCTTCTCATCCTCACCTTCAACTACTACCCATCTCCATTCAAAATCCCACACTCTTCCCCTACCCATCCTACCCACCCCTCCCACTTCCATACCCCCATACCCCTTCCGTACACCCCCCCCCTCACTTACTCCACCCATACCCCCAGCCCAACCTCGTCCTTCGGCAACACTCCATCCTCGCCCATTCCTACACTCTTCCTTGTAATCATCTACCCCATACCCACTCCACACACACCCGTCCCGCCTAATCCCCCCCACCCACCATTTCCCGCTTACTTCCTCACCCACATCTTCCCCCACTTATTTCAACCCTTCCCCCACCCATTTCCTCTTACCTTTTCACCCCTCATTTCCCCACCCATGTCCACCTATTTCCCTCACTCATCCCCACCCCATGTCCCTCACACAATTTCCCCACTCACCCATTCCCCCACCATACCCCCTACCCATTTCCACCATCCAATTTCAACACCCATTTCCCCCCACTTCCCATATCCACACACAGCAACCCCTCCACCCCACCCCCGCCCTCCCGCACGCCCACCTCCTCGACCGCAAACGCGGCGCCCGCACTCCCGCACGCCCCGGCCGGGAGCGGGGTAACACATTAACGGCCACGTCTCCTATAAATACAGAAATTTACTTTGGGGAAAAAAGGGAAGAGGGGACAACTTGGGAAAATCAGACGGGAGAGAAAGAGGGAGAAAGAGGAAAGGGGAGGAGGAAAAAAGAAAATCAGACATGGAGGGACTGTGAGAAAGAAGAGAAGAAGGTGGGGAGAGGGGAAGAAAAGGAATTAAGAAATTAGACAGGGTGAGAAAGAGAAGAAAGGTGGAGGAGAAGGGGAAAAAAGATCAGACGGGGGGACGAGACGGGCAGAAGGAAAAGGTGGGGTGAAGGGGAAGAAAGGAAATAAGACAGGAGGTGGAAGGAAAAGGAAGAAGGTGGGAGAAGACAAGAGGGGAAAAGAAGGGGGAGGAACGAGGGAAACAAAAAAAGGGGAGGGAAGACAGGAGAAAGAGGGGTTTTAAAAGAGGGAGGAGAGGCAATGGGGTGGGCGGGAAACGAAGAGATGGAAGGATAGGAGCTGGGAGAGAGAAAATAAGAAGAAGAAAGGGGAAAAGAGGTGAGAGAAGAGAAGAAAGAGAGAAAGAAAGGAGAGATGGAAGGTTCAGAAGAGAAAGGGGCGAGAGAAGAAGTGAAGATGAGATGAGGGAAGGAGGAGAAGAAGACACCGGACATGGGAGGAAGAAGGGAGCAGGAGGAAGAGGAGGAGGAGGGAAAAGGAGAAGGAGAAGGGAGGAGGTGAGTGCAGGAGGAGGGAAGAGGAGGAAAGGGAAAAGGAAGGAGGAGAAAAGAAAGGGAAGGAAGGAGGAGGAAAAGAGGAGGGAAAGCGGATGGGGGGGGAAGAAGCTGACCGAAATACCGGTTCGAGTTGCTGCACCCGCGGGTCTTCGAAGTCACTGTTCAACCCGAAGAGAGCGCGCCGTAGTCGAAAAAAAGCCCTGAAGCACGACGCTAAAATATTAAAGAGGGAGAGGGCCGGTGGAAGGTGAAGAGGGAGGAGGAAGGAGGAGCAGAGCGAGGAGAGGTAGGAGAAGAGGAGGAGGAGGAGGAGGAGGAAAGGAGGAGGCGGAGAGGGGAGGTGAGGAAAAGGAGGAGGAGGAAGAGACGAGCGGTTTTAAGGAGGGAAAGAAGGCAGCCGGGCTAGGGGGAAGGAGGAGAGACGGAGCGGAGAATAGACGATTTACAGCTAGACGGGAATGAGCAAAAGAGGTATGGGGGAAAGCGAAGAAGGCGAAGGGGGCAGGGGAGAAGAGGAAGGGGAATAGGGGGGAAAGCGGTGCAGGGCGGAAGGGGGGAGAGAAGGGAAGGGGAATAGGGAAAGCGGAGAACGGAATGGTGGGGGGGAATGCAGCCCAGAAGGGGAGGAGTGGAAAAAAAAGGACAGGCATAGGGGAGAGGGGAAAGGGAGGTGAGGATGGGCAAAGCAAAGAGAGCGAAAGAGAGGCAGAATGAAAAAAAAAGGGTGGAAGGGAAAGAAAGGGGAAGAAGAAAAAGGGTGAGAGAGAGAGAAAAGAGAGAGAAAGAGAAGAGAGAGAGGAGAGAGAGAGGGAGAGAGAGAGAGAGAGAGGAGAGAGAGAGAGAGAGAGGAGAGAGAGAGAGAGAGAGAGAGAGAGAGAGAGAGAGAGAGAGAGAGAGAGAAGAGAGAGAAGAGAGAGAAAGAAAGAGAGGAGAGAGTGAGGAGAGTGAGGAGAGGAGAGAGAGGAGAGAGAGAGAGAGAGAGAGAGAGAGAGAGAGAGAGAGAGAGGAGAGAGAGAGAGAGAGAGAGAGGAGAAGAGGAGAGAGAGAGAGAGAGTGAGAGTGGTGAGGAGTGAGAGTTGAGAGTGAGAGTGAAAATGAGAGAGAGTGAGAGAGAGAGTGAGAGAGAGAGAGAGAGAGAGAAGGAAGAGAGAGAAGAGAGAGAGAGAGAGAGAGGAGAGAGAGAGAGAGAGAGAGAGGAGAGGAGAGAAGAAGAGAGAGACAGAAAAACAGATGGGAGGAGCGACAAGACTGCAGTGGCATGACGGAGCTCGCGCGCGCACACGCAAAAAAGGGAGGAGAGCAACGCCGGTGAGTGAAGTGGAATTCGCGTGAACAAGATCAAAAGAGAGAGGGAGAGAGGGAGGGCGGAGGGGAGGGCGGAAGAAGGAGAGGGGGAGGGAGGGAGGAAGGAGGCGGAGGGAAGGGGAGGGAGAGAGGGTGGAAGAGAGAATGAGGGGACGAAGGGCGGAGAGGAGAGAGAGTAAGGGAAGGAGGAAGAGGAGGAGCGGGAGGGAGAATACGGGAAGAAAGAAGAGTAAAGAGACAGATATTGAATAATAATTAATAATTAAAAAAAAATCGTTACATCACGCGCGCAAGAAAAGAAAAACAGGAAAAATAAAACAAAGAGAAAGAATAATAATAATAATACAAACGAAGAAAAATCACAGAAAAATGACAGACCACAAAAATAAAACAAATGAGAGGTGTGCGTGTGCGGAAAAAAGGACTAAGAGAGAATACGATAAGAAAGCCGGCGAGTAAGGGATAAGGGGAAATGAAAATAAGGAGAAGAGAAAAGGAAGAAAAAGAGCAAAGGGAAAGGGGTTGTCAGGAAAAGTGAAAAGGAGGGGAAGAAGAAAGGGGGAAGGGGTGCTATGGAAGATGGAATGGGATGGAAAAGATGAAAAGGAGGGGAAAGAAAATGGGCGAAAAGGAAAAGGAGGGGATACAGAAAAGGAGGAGAGAGAGAAATAAAAAGCGAGCGAGAGAGAGAGAGAAACAGAAGTCGAAGAGAAAGGGGAAAGAGCAACAGAGTTCAAAGGGAAAAAGGTAGGGGGAAGGATAAAAGGTTAAAGGGAAGGGAGAAAGGAGAGAAAAGGAAAGCAGTAGGGAGATCAGGAAAGGGTTTTAAAAAAGGGAGGAAGGAGGGAAGGGGAAGAAGAAGGCGAATAGGGAAACGGGAATTGGACGGAGAAGGGGAAATGGGAAAAGAGAAATGAGGAAGGGAAGGAGAGGGGAATGGGGAATGCGGGCGAGAGAAGAGAGAAAAAGGAGGAAAGAGAAGAGAGAAGAGAGAAAAAGGAGGAGAGAGGAGGAGAAGAGGAAAAGGAGGAGAGAGAAGAGAGAAGAGAGAAAAAGAAGGAGAGAGATGAGAGAAAAAGAAGGAGAGAGAAGAGAGAAAAAGGAGGAGAAAGAAGAGAGAAGAAACAGGCGAGAGAAGAGCGAAGAAAAGAAAGGAGAGAGGATACAGGAGAAAAGACAAAAAAGAGAAGAGAGCAGGAACTAAGTGAAAAAAAGTTGCAGAATGGAGAAAGGAAGATTGGAGAAAGAAATAAGAATACAAAACTATAAAAAAAAGGGGAGGGGAGGGTAATATAGTGATTTAGAAAGGCAAGAGGGCAAAGGAGAGGGGAAATGGGAGGGGAAAATAAATCAAACAACCAACCATTACCCCCAAAAAGACCAAAAAAAGGGGGGGAGGTAAACAGAGGGAGTGCGAAAAGCCATAAGTAGGGGTACAATTGAAATAAATAATGGGAGGCAAAGCCATAAAGAGAAATGTAGGGGGAAAAGAGGGAGGAGAGAAAAAATAAATCAGAAAAGTCGAAAACACTGAACAAAAAAAGAAAAAAAACTATAAGAATGCAGAAAGAGACTCTAAGAAATTAACAAATGAATAATAATAATAATACAGAAATCCGTAAAATAAAGATGGAAGAACTGACGCAGAAGCATACCTGAATAAAACAAGAGACTAAATGAGGGGGAAACTAAGACTGGCAGAAAGGAGAGGGAGAGGAATTGAGGGAAGGAACGAGGAAGGGAGAGAGGGAGGAAATGAGGAAGGGAAGGGAGGAAGGGAAAGACGGAAGCAAAGTGGAAGGGAGGAGGGAAGAAGGAGGAGAGGGGAGGTGGGACAAGGGAAGGAGGGAAGGGAGGAGGAATAAGGGAAGGAAGGAAGGGAGGAGGGAACTAGGGAGGGAGGGGAGGGGAAGCGAGAGCGAGACTGAGAGCGGGTGAAAGGGAAAGAGGAGCGAAGAAAGAACAAAAAAGCGACAGCACCTACGACAGGGAGAGCAGAGAGAGAAGAGGGGAGAGAAAGAGTAGAGGAGGAGGGGGGGCGACCGACCGCGGGGTGCCTGCGTGCCTTTAAATCACTCCCGCTCTCCCTGGCTCCCTTTTCGGCCCTCCTGAAGACGTCGCGCCCTTAATGCGGCCTGACACACGGGCGGCGGCCTGCGTGGCGCCCCTTGGACCCACTCTCGCGCGTCGCCCTCACTGCGGCGGGGGGGGGGGAGCATCGGCTGCGTCGCGCTCGGCGTCAGCTCCTCGTTCTTATCTCGTTTCATTCTCTCCACTCTTCAGTCTCCCTCCACGTACTTTCCACTCTCAACCATCCACTCTCGCTCCTCGTATTCTCCACTCTCCACTCGCTCACTCCACACACTCTCCACTCCCTCACTCAACACTCTCTCCACTCCCTCACCGCATCTCCACTCTCGCTCCAACCCACTCTCCACTTCTCGTTCGACGCACTCTCCATTCTCCTCGACCACATGCGACACTGAAGGTGTGGATATTCGGGGATGGATACAGTGGCGGGGGCCGAGGATAATATTGATGTTGTGATTGTTAAATGGCCGGTTTTTGAGTGCATCTCTGAATTTCCGGTTTCCCAAGTCTCTGCTTTATTGCATCTCTTTGTTTCTCACTCTAACTTTCACTCTCACATTCACACTCACACTCTCACTGTTCTTTCTCTCACTCTCCCCTCCTTTCTCTCTCTTTCTTCCTCCCTTCTATCCTTGAGTGGTATTCCTATTTCTATCCAGCCTTTGCATCCTCCCACCTTTCTCTTCTCCTCCCATTCTTCCTCATCCCTTCCCTCCCATCCATCCCATCCGCTCTACCCAAATACCCACTCTGCCTAAGCCACCCAACCAACCCCTAAAATAAAAACACAACACAAATAAAAACAAGTAAAAACACCACCCCTACTCCTACCCCTACCCATCTACCCCACACGCCCAGCCTCATAAAACCATCAAACAAAACCACAACAAAAACAAGAAAAACACACCCCTACCCTTACCCCTACCCCATACACCCAACCCCTGAAGAACACCAAACAAAAACAAGAAAAACAAGAAAAAAAAACACGCCTACCCTACCCACCTACCCAACACACCCAACCCTGAAGACCATCAACAAAACAACAATAACAAGAAAAATAAACAAAAAACCCCTACCCTCCCCTACCACCTACCCCCACACACCCAACCCCTGGAAACCATAAAAAAACACCCCTAACACTACCCCTCCCCTACCCACCTACCCCACACACCCAACCCCTTAAAACCACCAAAACAAAAACCCATCAACCAAAAACAACAACAACAAAATACGTCACAAACTCACTCTCGAAGTCTAAGAAGACGTCGTACTTCTGGTGCGAGCAGCAGCTGTTGCCGGTCTCGTCCCGCGCAAGCAGCCTGAGCAGGTTCCCCATCCTGCATCACCTGGAACGCAAACAAAGGAAGGGAGGTGTAGAGAATACATAGTAACAAATATAGATACATAGTAACCTGAATAAAAAATAATTACAATAATAGGTAATACAATGAATACCCAAATAAATAATAAACATAAATAATAATAAGTAAAATATACACATAAACAAAAAATAAACAAATATAAAAAAATAAACAATAAAAAAATTATAAATCAAACATAACAAAAAATGAATAACAATAAAAATAAATAAATACATTAATAAATAAATTATTTAACAAAATTAATAAATAAATAAAGAAAGAAATGAACCAATAAGTCAATCAATAATGAATAATAAAAAAATGAACAAAAATACAAAAGAGTCAAGTTTGGAAAAACGGCGATTTAAACTAACATCAATGTGGTATGAATAGAAACGAGAAAAGATAAAATCAAGTTGTTTGACGCCATTCGACTTCAGGTGGAAATAGAAAATAAAAATCTTCCATCTATCCATCTTCATATTCTTTTTATATTATCTAATCTATCGAGGCTATCTATTTGTCTACCGAGGCTAGTTATCTATCTATCGAGGCCATCTATCTATCTAATCTATCTATCGAGGCCATCTATTTATCTAATCTATATCGAGGCATCTATCTATCTATCTATCTATCGAGGATATATATCTCTATATATATATATCTATACACCTATCTACATCTACAAATATATCTATTACTGTATATTTATCTATATCTATCTATCGAGGATATATATCTATTACACTATCTATACACCTATCTGCATCTACCAACATACCTATTATCTGTATATTTGTGTATTCATACCCAATCGAGCACACACAAAAGCGCACAGGCTATGTAAACACGCACATGAGAAACTAGAATACTCATATGTGCACATCAAAAATACCAAGCAATATTAAGGGGAAAAAATACCCTCAATAAAAATGATAAAAAGGGATATTAAAAAAATGCTGTCTCGATTTTTTTTTTTTTTGCTTTTTTTTCCTTATAAAGTACGGCATGGCATGTCTTCGTCAGAAAAATAGATAGGTATTTTCCAAAAATACAAGTACATACAGAATGCAGAAGGGGCGAAAGGAGGAGAGGGAGTGGGGAGGAGAGGGAGTGGGGAGGAAGAAGAGAAAGAAGAAAAAGAGGAAGAGGAATAATAATAAGAGGAAGTAGAAGAAGAAAGAGGAGGAGGAAGAGAGAGAAGAGAGGGGAGAGAGAAAAAGAGATAACACACAAAAATGAAAACAAAAAACATACACAATTAAAGACAGAATAAAATAACAAAATAAAATGAAAGAGAGGCAGAAATAAATACATAGCGACCCTGCGGAACTTCACCCTGCTTCAAAAACTTGTGTGAAAGGCGAGATGGAATAAAGAAATAGACAAAGAAGAAAAAAACAAAGAAAAAAGAAAAGACAAAGTAGAAAAAAAAAAGAAAAAAGAAAAAGTGGGAAAAAAAGACGACTAAGTGGAAGAAAAACAAAAAAGAAAAAGAAAAAGTGGAAAAAGACGTGAAAAAGAGGAATACAAACAAAATGAGATAAAAGCAGGAACTAAAGCGATAGGTACAGATATGGCAAGGATAGCAAGGGCTGAAAATGGGCAAAACACGGGGTGAAATAAGATAAAAAGGCGATTAGAAATAAAGAAAAGAGAAAGGGAAGGGAAAGGAAGGCAAAAAATAAAAAATAAAATAAAAATAAAATAATGTAAAAGGAGGGAAATCTATGGTTACTTCTGTTTCACACAAATACAGGTTAACATTAACAGGTAACAGACAGCAGCTCAAGGGTATCAGCTAATTATTAACAGACAACAGGTAAACGGTAAGACGAACAGATAAACATGAAGAAATAACAGAAAACAGTCAAATAACAAGAAGGAAGGAATGACTGGTAAACGGTGAGAGGAAAAGAAACATTAAGAGGTAACAGAAAACACCAGAGGCAAGGACTGACTGGTCAACGGTAAGAGATTACGGAAAAAAGGTAAACGGTACGGTACAGGGAAACAGTAAGGGTAATAGGGTAACAGGGAAACAGTAAGGGTAATAGGCAAACGGTAACAGACAACAGGGAGACGGTAAGGGTAATAGGGGACAACGGTAAAAAACGGTAACAGTAAGGGTAATAGGCAAACGGTAACAGACAACAGGGAAACAGTAAGGGTAATAGGCAAACGGTAACAGACAACAGGGAAACAGTAAGGGTAATAGGCAAACGGTAACAGGACAACAGGAAACGGCAAACGGTAACAGACAACAGGGAAACAGTAAGGGTAATAGGCAAACGGTAACAGACAACAGGGAAACAGTAAGGGTAATAGGCAAACGGTAACAGACAACAGGGAAACGGTAATACGGTAACAGACAGGGAAACAGTAAGGGCAAACGGTAACAGAAACAGGGAGGGTAATAGGCAAACGGTAACAGGGAAACAGTAAGGGTAATAGGCAAACGGTAACAGACAACAGGGAGACGGTAAGGGTAAGAGGCAAACGGTAACAGACAACAGGGAAACGGTAAGGGTAATAGTTAACCGGTAAGAGAAACCAGGTAAAACGGCAGGAGATATTTGATTAGGCAGCTGATAAACGGCAAGAGAAGCGATAACCGGTAACAGATTAGCAGATTAACAGGGCGTGAAAAGACGATCTTTTATATTATGTGTCTTACTTTTTTTTCTCCTTTTTTCTATTTTTCTGTTTCTTTCTTATCTTCCTATTTTTATTACTCTCTTTATCTTTCTTATCTTCCACACAGTTTTCCGAATAAGACGTTACTCGAAACACGTCAATCAAATCTCTTGCTTTGTAAAGTTATTCATTCCCATTTATAAGTGTGTAAACTTTTCTGTTCTTAAGTTTGTTTAAATCTTCTATTATCTTTTTTACGATTTTCTATCCTTCTTCGCGTGTGTCTTCCTTTCTCTTCTCATTTTTTCCTTCTCCCTGCTTTGATTTACTGCCATATTTCCCCACTTAGTTTTCTGTTTCTTTCCTCTCGTGCGCATCTCTCTTCTTCCTTTCTTTCCTTTCCTCTTTTCTCATTTCGTCTGTTTGTTTTCCACTTTCGTCCATCTCTCCGCTCTTCCTATTCTCCCCTTGTTTTCTCCCTTTCATTTCCTCTCTTTCTCTTCTCTCTCCCACCTCCTTCCCCTTGTTTTCTACCGTCATATATCTCTCCCTTCCCCTCTTCCATTTTCCTCTTCCCTCACGCTATCTCTCTTATCTCCTTCCCTCCTTCCCTCACCCTCTCCCAAATCTTTCATCTTCCCCTTACCTTCACCGCATCTCCCCCCCTCCACCTTATCTCCTGGCTCCTCTCTTTCAAACCATTTCCTTCCTTCTTAACCTTACCTCACACACCTCTTCCCATCTTTCCCCTCGCCGTCTTCATCCTCCTTCCCCTCACCCACTTCCACTTCCTTCTCACCCTCTTTCCACCTCCTTCCCTTCACCCCTTCCACCTCTTCCTCCTCCTCCTCACCCTCTTCCACCTCCTCCTCGCCCTCTTCCACCTCCTTCCTTCACCCACTTCCACCTCTTCCTCCTCCTCCTCACCTCTTCCACCTCTCCTCTCTTCCACCTCTTGCCTCCTTTTCCCTCCCCTCTCCCCCTCCTTTCCCTCACCCTCTTCCACCTCCCCAAGAATTAAGCATGACAGGCAAGGAGCCAACCCTCCCACCCTCCACCCTCTCCCCAGACCCCACCTCCCCGCCCCATTCACCTCGCCTCCCCCTCACCACCTCCCTCCCCTTCCCCCTCACCTCCCGCCCCCACTCGCCCTTCCCCTTCCCTCCCTCCCCGCCCCCACTCGCCCTCCCTTTCTCCCTTCCCCCTCACCTTCGCCGCCCACCTTGTGCTTGCGGGCGGCAGGGCCAAAGGGGGACATCGCCCCGACGCGCGTGCCATCAGGGTACGAGACCCGTTTTTTCCCCTTTATTTTCGTTTCTCTATATTTGTCTCTGTGTCTGGGGCTGTTTGTCCGTCATTGTGTGTTTGCGTGTTTGCTTGTCTGTTTGTCTCGGAGTGAGTGAGTGAGTAAATCAGTGAGTGTGTGAGTGTGTGATTGAGTGATTGAGTAAGTGTGTGAGTGTGATTGAGTGAGTGTGTGATTGAGTGAGTGTGTGAGAGTGTGAGTGAGTGAGTAAGTGGGTGAGTGAGTGAATGAGCGAGTGAGTGTGAGTGAGTGTGTGACTGAGAGTGTGAGTGTGTGAATTGATAGTGTTAGTGTGTGAGTGAGTATGTGAGTGAGTGAGTGAGTGTGTGAGTGAGTATGTGACTGAGTGTGTGAGTGAGTTCTCATCCCGTCCATTTCTTCCATTTTCTTTCTTCCTTTCTTTGTTTCATCTCTGTCTGTCTGTCTGTCTCTCTCGTTCTTTTTCCCTCTCGTTCTTTTTCCCTCTCGTTCTTTTTTCCTCTCATTCCTTTTCCCTCTCATTCCTTTTCCCTCTCATTCCTTTTCCCTCTCATTCTTTTTCCCTCTCCCTCTCTCTCCCCTTTAATCTTATCCCTCTACCTCTCCTCCTCCAACTTCTGGGAAACAGTGGCAACAACGCCGCAAAAAAAGAGGGAGAGGGAGAGAGAAGAGGGGGGGGCGAAAGCGGGTGGACGTCGAGAGAGAGAGAGAGAGAGAGAGAGAGAGAGAGAGAGAGAGAGAGAGAGAGAGAGAGAGAGAGAGATGGGTAATTCAGCTGTGTGGGCAGGGGCGGTGCATTCTATCTCTGTTTGTCTGTGCATCTTCTCTTCTTTCTTTCTCTTTCTCTCTTTCTCTGTTTCTGTCTCTGTCCCTCACTGTACTCTCACTCTTTCACTAACTCAACTATCCACTATCCCTCAACTTAACTCAACCCAACCCAATTCAATCCAACCAAACTCAACCTACCTCAACTCACACCAAATCAACTTAACCCAATCCAACCTATCCAACCCAATTCAACCCAATCCAACCTAATTCAACTCAAAACCAACCCAACCCAACCCAACCCAACTCAACCAACCCAACCCACTCAACCTAACCCAACCCCACCCAACGCAACCCACCTCAACCTAACCCAAACCCAATTCAACTCAACCCAGCCCAACCTGGCAACTCACCCAGCCAACCTAACCCAACCCAACTCAACCCACCCACCCAACTCAACCCAACCCCAAAAACCAAACCCAACCCAACCCAACCCAACCCAACCCAAACCAACCCCACCCACCCACCCAACCAACCCAACCCAATCTAACCCAACCCACCAACTCAACCCCACCCCCCCAATCCAACCCAACCCACCTCAACCCAACCCCACCCCAACCCCACCCCACCCACCCCACCCCACCCCACCACCCAACCACTCTCACCCTCGCCATCGTACTCGTCGTCCTACAGCCCGCACAGGCTACGTACAGAGCGAGTGTGCACCAGTGTGCGTGTGTGCGCCCCATGAGCCCCTCTGAACGCGCCAGATCAGGTGACCGGCATTCATTACTCCGACACAACACGCGCGGGTAATTGGGTCGCAGGATCAAACGCGGCGGTGGCGACGCTGATCTGTGGCGTGGTGTGTAGCGGTGGAGGTGGTAGTGATGGTGATCTGTGGCGGTGGTGGTAGTAGCGGTGGGGTGGTAGTGATGGTGATCTGTGGTGGTGGTGTGGTAGCGGTGGAGGTGGTAGTGATGGTGATCTGTGGCGGTGGTGGTAGCGGTGGTAGCGGTGGAGGTGTAGTGATGGTGATCTGTGGGTGGTGGTGGTGGTTAGCGGTGGAGGTGGTAGTGATGGTGATCGGTGGTGGTGGTGGTAGCGTGGAGGTGTAGTGATGTGATCTGTGGCGGTGGTGGTAGCGGTGGAGTGGTAGTGATGGTGATCTGTGTGATCTGTGGCGGTGGCGGTGGTATCGGTAGAGGTGGTAGCGACGACGGTGGTCTGCGTGGTGGTAGTGGTAGCAGTAGAGTGGTAGTGACGGTGATCTGTGGCGGTGGCGTGGTAATGGTAGTGGTAGCACGGTGATTTGATCTGTGGCGGGTGGTACGGTGGCGGTGGGCGGTGGTGCGACTGATCTGTGGCGGTGGAAGGTGGCGACGGTGGTAGCGGTAGCAGTGGTCGCGACTCTGATCTGTGGCGGCGGCGGTAACGCTGGTAGTCGTCGCTGAGTCATGACTTGCAGGAAAATGCTTCCCGGGGGAGGGGGAGAGAGGGGGGGTGCAGAGGCAGAGGAAAGGAAGGAAAGGGGGAAGGAGGAGGAAGAGAGGAAGGGAAGAAGGGTGGAAGAGAGGTAAGGAGGAAAAAAATAAAGAAAAAAGGAAGGAAAGAAGTAGGAAATGGTGGATAGATGGATAGACATCAATCAATCAAATAAAGTATGAAAAAATATAAAAAATACACACGCAATATAAATTTTAAAGAAAATAGTACCAATGATTCTGAATTCCCTCTTAGAAATAAAGGTTTCTCCAAAACGCATGAGTTTTTATCATTTTTCTCTCTCCAGCAGAAGAGCTCTACCTCAGCTCACACTACCTCAACCACAGCAGCCACAGCTCACACTACCTCAACCACAGCTCACACTACCTCAACCACAGCTCACACTACCTCAACCACAGCTCACACTACCTCAACCACAGCTCACACTACCTCAACCACAGCTCACACTACCTCAACCACAGCACACTACCTCAACCACAGCACTACTCAACCACAGCTCACACTACCTCAACCACAGCTCAACCACAGCTCACACTACCTCAACCACACAGCTACCTCACACTACCTCAACCACAGCTCACCTACCTCAACCACAGCTCACGCTACCTCAACCACAGCTTACCTCAACACAGCTCACACTACCTCAACCACAGCTCACACTACCTCTACCACAGCTCACACTACCTCTACCACAGCTCACACTACCTCACCACAGCTCACACTACTCAACCACAGCTCACACTACCTCTACCACAGCTCACACTACCTCTACCACAGCTCACACTACCTCAACCACAGCTCACGCTATCTACAGCTCAACCTCAACACAGCTCACACTACCTCAACACAGGTTACCTCTACCACAGCTCACACTACCTCAAACAGCTCACACTACCTCAACCACAGCTCACACTACCTCACCACCTCACGCCTATCTCAACCACAGCTCACACTACCTCAACCACAGCTCACACTACCTCAACCACAGCTCACACTACCTCAACCACAGCTCACACTACCTCAACCACAGCTCACACTACCTCAACCACAGCTCACACAGAAGAGAATCCACGCTGACTCTCGGCGTCGCTTCTCCCTCGCCGCTGATAAGGCCGTGATTTCGTTACATCAGTCAATGAAATAAAGTATGAAAAAAATAAAATAAAAAATGCACACGCAATATAGAAATTTAAAGAAAATAGTACCAATGATTCTGAATTTCCTCTTAGAAATAAAAGCTTAAAAAGCTTCTCCAACACGCTTGAAGTTTTGTCTTTTTCTCTCTCCAGCAGAAGAGCTCACTATCTCGGCCACAGCACTACCTCAACACAGCTCACACTACTCAACCACACCTCACTAACTCGGCCACAGCTCACACTAATCTACCACAAGCTCACACTACCTCAACCACAGCTCACGCTATCTCAACCACAGCTCACACTACCTCAACCACACTCACACTACCTCAACACAAGCTCACACTACCTCAACCACAGCTCACACGACCTCAACCACAGCTCACACTACCTCAACCACAGCTCACACTACCTCAACCACAGCACAGCTCAACCACAGCAGCTCAGCTCAACCACAGCTCACACAGAAGAGAACCCACGCTGACTCTCTCTCGGCGTCGCTTCTCCCTCGCCGCTGATAAGGCCGTGATTTCGTTTCCCGCTTCATCGCCTCTTTTTATCACACGCTTTGAATCCATTCTTCCTTTATCCGTTGTGTGTTCTGCGCCTTCCTTTTCTCTAGTTATTTTTATTCTCTATACTTATCTTCTTATCTTCTCTTTTCTTTTTCGCTGATTATTATCGGCTGATACTTCCGTTTTCCCACGACCGTCAGTTCAAGGGGAGTTTATTCCTCTTATCATCCTTCTTCTTCCATCTACTTCATTCTTTATGTCCCTTCGATTTATACCTCGTGGGCAACTCACCAGTTCCTCACGCACAAACACACGCAACCATGAACAAGAACACAAACAAGCTACCATGACACGCACATACGCGCACAAAAGACCCGCTCACTACACACATACACCTGCTCCCCCTCCCCCCCCTCCCTCTTTTAAACTTCCACCCCTCACCCCCACCCCCTCACCCACCCGTGTGTGCGTCCTCCCGACCCCCACCCACCCACCCACCCACCACGTTCACATATTAACATGCACAGCGAGCGTTCCCCGCCCAACTAACTCTTTCACAACGCAACACACCCATCCTCTCCCACTCCTCCCACTCACACTCCCTCTCCTCTCCCGTTCCCACACCCTCGCCTCTCCTTCCTCCCTCTCTCACTCACTCTCCCTCTCTCACTCCCTCTCCCCTCTCTCACTCCCTCTCCCTCTCTCACTCTCCTCTCCCTCTCCTCTCCCTCTCTCACTCCCTCTCCCTCTCCCCTCTCTCTCTCTCACTCCCTGTCCCTCTCCCTTTCCCTCCACCTCTTTTTTCCCTTTCATCCTCTTCCTATTCTCAGTATTTCCCCCTCCCCCATTCTCATTCTTCCTTTCCTTTCCTTTCCTCTCTCTCTCTTTTTTTCCTTTCTCTTTCTCTTTCTCCCTTCCTCCCTCCCTCTACTTATACTCAGGAACGATTATATTACACATTTTTTTTTTCTTTTTCCTTCGTTCATCGTAAAACCAACGCGGGAAAGCTTGACGGCAACAGACGAACTTCAACCCTCTCTTTCTTCTTTCCTTTCTTTCTCTTTCTCTCCCTTCCACCCTCTCTTTCTTCTTTCCTTTCTTCTCTTTCTCTCCCTTTCCCTCTTTTCCCCCTTTTCTTCTTCGCTTTATCTCCTTTCCTCTTTTTTCTTTTTTCTCTTTCTTCCCCTTCCACCTTCTCTTTCTTTTCTCTCTTCTCTTTCCCTCCCTTCCACCCTCTCTTTCTTCTCTCTTCTCTTTCCCTCCCTTCCACCCTCTCTTTCTTCTTTCCTTTTCCACTTTCTCTCTCTTCCCCTCTTTTTTTCCCCTTTTACACCCTTTCCTCACACCAAAAGCCCCATATTGTTCCTGGAACTGCATCATGCATAACCCACCCCGGAATGTTTTATTCAATGGGCATGCTGGTGGGTTTACATACATACACACCTTGTCATACGCACATGCACATTATAGGCGGCGAGAGAGAAAAGACAGAAAAACATGGAGAAACAAGCAAGCAATCACGCATACACACAAATGTACACACACACACAAACACACACACACACACACACGCACGCACACGCACGCACACACACACACACGCACACACACACACACATACACACATACGCACGCACGCACGCACGCACACGCACACACGCACGCGAATAATCCAACATGGCGCACATCGTCGTCACGAACAAAGCACACACTGGCAGGGCAACAGCACGGGAAACTACACGCAGAATCTATAACAAACAAAAGGCACTCAACCCTTCTTGGTCACGTTTTTCTCCCCATTTTTATCAAATCTTTCTCTCCCTTCTTTCCTTTTCTCGTTCTTTCCCCCCTTCTCTCATTCGCTCTCGTTCTCTGACCCTGTGTCCGAATCCTCTGATGGCCTTCATCCCCCCCCCCTCCCGACTTATCTACATACATAAATACATCCGTCTTGCCCCCAGTCCGAGAAAATGTCTCTTTCCCTCCTTCGGGGGTTTATTCGTCACCTCCTCCCCACCTCCTACCTCCCTCCACCTCCCCCACTCTCATTCCCGATCCTCCGTCTTTCCCCTTTCTCCCCCTGTCCTCTCCCCACCTACCTTCCTCCTTACCTGTCCCTCCTACCTTCCTCCCCTCCTCCCTTTCCCCTTCCTACCTTCCCCCTCCCTCCATTTCCCTCCCACCATCCCTTCCTACTTCCCCCTTCCCAACCCTCTCCCTCTCTTCCCCTTTCTCCCCCCCTTTCCTTCCCCAACGCTGAAAACATTACGAGCCACTTCATACCAACTTCCGCCCTTGCTAATAAAACCGCGTCTTGCTTCACCCTGGGCGAATTCCGCACGCACGCACGCACGCACGCTTCCTCACAGCTCCCTTCTTTTAGTACGGTTCTCCACTTCTTTTCCCACAAAGCTCTCCTCTTTCACAAAGCTTTCTTCTTTCACTCCAGCTCCCCCCTTCTATACCGCTCTCCTCTTTCACTCCAACTCTCCCCCCTTCCACAAATTCTCCCCTTCTATACCTTTCTTTTCTTTCGCTCGAGCTCTCCCCTCCCACTCTGCTCTTCTTCTCTTCTTTCACTCCAGCTCTTCCTTTCTATACCTTTCTCTCTTTCGCTCTCTTTCTACTTTTCTCTTCGCTCCAGCTCTCCCCTCCCACACTGCTCTTCTTCTCTTCTTTCACTCCAGCTCTTCCTTTCTATACCTTTCTCTTCTTTCGCTCCAGCTCTCCCCTTCTATACCTTTCTCTTCTTTCGCTCCTGCTCTCCCCTTCTATACCTTTCTCTTCTTTCGCTCCTGCTCTCCCCTCCCACACTGCTCTTCTTCTTTTAAACCTTTTCTCTTCTTTCGCCCACCCCCTTCCCTTTCTCTTCTTTCGCTCCTGCTCTCCTCTCCCACACTGCTCTTCTTCCACAAATCTTTCCACTTCCACAAAGCTTTCTTTTTTCCCCTTCCACAATACTCTTCCCTCTCCTACATTCCTCCCCTCTCTCTCCTTTCCCTTCTCCTACTTCTTATCCTTTTCTTTCATTTCCCCTTCCTCCTTTTCTTATCACTTCTTCTTCATCTCCCATTCTTCGCTGATTAGTCTTAATCTAAGTCCCGTTCTTTTCTCCTTACCTCTTCCCCTTTCGTCTTAATCGTCGTAATTTGATTTGTCTTCAATCTTCTCTTTATATTCGTCTTTGTTTTTTGTATCTGCCTATCTTATCTCCCATGTTTTATTGTGTCGCGCAGATCCCTGGTATATTCTTCCATTGCTAATTACTTTTTTTCTACTCCGGTTATTCCCCAATCTCTGTTTCTGTCTCGGCTGTCTGTCTGTCTGTCTGTCTGTCTGTCTGTCTCTGTCTGTCTGTCTCTCTGTCTCTGTCTCCTCTATCTCCTCTTATTCTCCTTATTACGTCTCCCTCACCCCTCTCCCTCCCTCTTTATTCTCCTTATTACGTCTCCCTCCCCCCTCTCCCCCTAGTTTCCCCTTCCCCTCACCCCGCCCACCAGCCTTGAACCGCCGCCCACCAGCCCGACTCGCCTCCGACTCGCCCCCCGACCGACCCCGACTCGCCCCCCGACGCGTCGCCCCCGACTCGCCCCCGACGAATCCGCCCCCCCGACTCCCCCCCCGACGTCCGCCCGAATCCCGACCCCGATCGCGTCCGATCCCGACGACGCGCCGCGTGATTCGGCCCCGGCGTCTCGTTGCGTCGGGCGCCTTATCGCGACACCACCTCCGCACCCATCGTCTTCTGATAACGATAAGAGACGAGGCTGGTTCTCGCTCGCTCGCTCTTCCCTTCCAGCTCTCTCTCTTCTCTCTCTCTCTCTCTCTCTCTCTCTTCTCTCTCTCTCTCTCTCTCTCTCTCTCTCCTCTCTCCTCTCTCTCTCTCCTCTCTCTCTCAACTCTCTCTCTAACTCTCTCCTCTAACTCTCTCTCTAACTCTCTCTCTCTCTCTCTCTAACTCTCTCTCTAACTCTCTCTCTAACTCTCTCTCTAACTCTCTCTCTCTCTCTCTCTCTCTCTCTCTCTCTCTCTCTCACTCTCTCTCTCCACTCTCTCTCTCACTCTCTCTCTCACTCTCTCTCTCACTCTCTCTCACTCTCTCCTCTCACTCTCCCTCACTCTCTCACTCTCTCACTCACTCACTCACTCACTCACTCCTCTCTCTCTCTCTTAACTCTTACTTTTCTCTCATTCTTACACTTACTCACTCTTAATCTCTCATTCTTAGTGTCACTCTCACTTCCATTCTTTCTCTCACTCTCATCTTTTCATTCTTACTCTCAATCTTCATTCTTACTCTCACTCCCACTCCCACTCTAAGAAGAGGAAACAGAAAATAATAATAAAGATAATAATTATAATAATAATAATAACAATAAATCGCATGTGCAGAAAAATACCGAGGGTGTTAAGATTGATATTTGGTTCCCGTTAGTTCCTTCAGAGCTGGATGGTGCCCGCGTTCACAGTGTGCTTATGCCCAAGCCACTAAGATCCAATGCTTTGAGTCGAGAAATAATAGCAACAAATAATAATACAATAACAACAATTACAACAGTAACAATAACAATAACAATAACAACAATAATAATAATAATAATAATAATAAATAATAACAATAATAATAATGAATAAACAATAATAATAATAATAACAACAACAATAATAATAACAATGATAACCACAATAATAATAATGATAACAAACAACAATAATAATAACAATAATAAAATAATGATAATAATAATAATAAAATAATAATAATAATAATAATAATAATAATAATAATAATAATAATAATAATAATAATAATAATAATAATAATATAATAATAAAATAATATAATAATAATAATAATAATAATAATAATTAATAATTAATAACAATAATAATAATTAATAATAATAACAATAATAATAACAAATAATAATAACAATAAAAAATAATGATACTGATAACAATAACAACAAAAAAATAACAATCACAAAAACAACAATAATAACAACATCATTAACAACAATAATAACAAAAACGACACCACTAACACTTCCAACAACAAAGGTGTTTATCGCTCGCCGTCTGCCATAAGATGCGACACAGATAATCGGGCCAAAACAAAGACATCTGTCACTTCATCACTAAAACAAAACTCGCCTTTCATGTGACTAATGGCCTCCGATCGCCAGGGAGATAAGCACTGATAAGCACAGCCGCGTTAGGGTGCGGTCAAGGGTTCAGTAACAATAATAAAAATAATAATAATAATAATAATAATAATAATAATAATAATAATAATAATAATAATATAAATAATAGTAATAATAACATTAATAGTAATAATAATAATAGTAATAAATAAAATAATAATAATAATAATTAATAATAATAATTATAATAATAATAATAATAATATAATAATAATAATAATAATAATAATAATAATAATAATGATAATAATAATAACAATAACAATAGTAATATCAGACTAATAAAAATAATAGGATATGAATAATATTGATGAGAAATAATAATAATAATATAATCCGAAGAAGAAGAAGAAGAAAAAATATCAATATCAATAATAAACATAACAATAATAACAATACTAGTAATAATATAGTAATAATAATAAAAATAACAACAATAATAACGATAATGAATATAACAACAACAATAATAACAATAATAATGCTAATAACAATGATAAAAAACAACAGCCATAACCAACATAAAAAGAACAATAAAACCAACGATAGTAAATAAAAAAAATGAAGTAGGAGGAGGACGAGGAGGAGGAAGAGGCAAAGAACAAGAACGATGCCAGAAAGTCCCCCTCCAGATGGCCTGGTCACGGTAAGAGGGAAGGAGAAGGCGAGGAGGAGGAGATGAGGGGAGAGAAGGGATGAGGGTGAGGGGAGAAGGAAGGGGATGAGGGAGGAGAGAGGGGATGAGGGGATGAGGGAGAGAAGGTAGGGGAGAGGGGAGANCTCTCCTCTCTCGCGCTTTCTCTGTGCTTCCTCCTATATTGCCGTTATTGTTTTCTTTCTAGTTGTATATATTCATTTTTTCTTTCCAACATACAAGTGATTTTACGTAAGCTCCGCCCATCAAAGTTTCACCCGAAGCCCCGCCTCCTCGCCTCACGACAGTATATAAACCCCGAGAGTATTATTTTGCCTTTATCTTCCCCCGCCTCGCGCAACAAGACTCAAATGCTGATTCCTTGAGCAATGGGATTATTCTAGTCACATAATCAGAGCGCCATTTTCGGAATTGCGTCCGCAGCGTCCCTCCAGTAGCTCGGCCACGCAGCGTTCCAGGCAGCGGCGCGCAGGTGACAGGTAGTTGCTTCAGTCTTCCAGTCCTCGCCGACCGGCATCAATGGGGCCGCTGGCGTACCTCGTGCCGCCTCTCGTGCTTCTCCTGACGGGGCTGTGCGGCGCCTCCCCCGTCCTGGAGAACGACGACGCGACCATCGGCAACGCGATCGACGAGGGCATCTTCGGGGAGGAGTACCACCCCCTGTTCGACCCCGTGGAGGCCGAGGCGCAGGAGGCTCTGGACAGGGTGGACAGCGAGGCGGACGCCCTCCGAGACCAGAACTCGTACGTGACCTTCAGGATAGTGCAGCCCGCCCAGCCGGACGGCCCCCCCTTCGGCGCCTTCCAGTCGGTGCTCAACCGACGCCTGCAGCCGCCGACGCGAGAGTTCCAGGCCAGCCCGGCGCAGGACATCCTCCGGGCGGTTCTGAACCGACACCTAGAACCTCCGACGCAGGAATTCTACGCAGTGACTGCAGACGCGCCGTCGCCCGTCAAGGTGCCTTACCTTAAGCCCCAACCCAAGCTGTCCCCCGGAAAGCCAGACCCAAAGGACGCGGTGCAGCTCCTGCCGGACAAGACGGTCTCTGACACGGCGGAGATGCCCGCGTTCACGATCGGGAAGAAAATCGTCGTCCGCCCCAAGAACGACTTCGTCCTGAACGTGGCACCAACGCCCCCGGGCTACCTCGTGCCGCCCACGCGCGCCTTCTCCTTCATCACCGCCAGCGCCCGCAGACCGGTGACCCGCCTCGTCCCGCCCACGAGAGAGTTCCAGGTGACGAGGCGCCTCCCGTTCGCCCGCCGTCAGGAGGCGTACAGTCCCCTCGGCGCGCGGTTCCACCTGCTCCCGAGGGTGTCACTCTCTCGGGAGCGGTGAATCCGGGGCTGTCCCGAGGGCGCAGCAGGGAGCGGGTCTCGGCCTTTCTATCCAGTCACAATATGTATCCTAGCCCAAAGTGGACTCTCACATGTTATCATATAACTGCTTCCATATATCTATTATTTATGTTTTTACAAAATACATTAGTTTAAGTCAAGCGAGCATTTATTCACCTCCGCATGAAAGTGAACCGAACATCATTAACTTTCACATGACGAGGAAGTGCGGCTCTGTCGACGATTTCTCTCCCTCGGGTCACGGCGAGATGCCCTCCCGCGACCTGGATCTGCCGCCGCGGAGTCATGTCATCGGCAGCACAGGCTCATGTATACATATAAACACACCATATACACATGAGNGCTTTCCCTTTTTACTCTTCTCGACCTTCTCCTTCCTTTTTCTCCTTCCTTTTTCTCCTTCTCCTTCTCCTCTCCTCCCCTTTCTCCTCCTTCTCTTCTCTTCCCCCTTCTTCTCTTCTCTTCCCCTCCTCTCCTACTCCTTTCCCTTCCTCTCTTCTCTCCCCTCCTCTTTCCTCTCCTCCCCTTCCATCCTCTCCTCTCCTCCCCTTCCTCCTCTTCTCTTCCCCCTCCCCATCTCCTCTCCCACCTCCTCTTCTACATTTTTTTTTCTCCTCCTGTTCCTCTTGCCCTCGCTTCCTCCTCTCCAAACCTTGCATCTCATTATTTTTCCTCCTCCTGTTACTGGACTCTTGACTTCGCTTCCCTCACTCTGGCTCCTGTCTTTCGCTTTCTCTTTCTCTCTGTCCTTTCCTCTATTCTTTTTTCTATTTATTCAGTCCGCGTCGTACATTCATCTTGTATAGTTCTCTCCCTCTCCCTTTTATTGCTTCTTTCTTTCTTCTCTTTTCTCTCTCTCCCTCCAACCTCGCTCCCACCTGTCAACCCTCTCCCTCCCTCTAACTCTCCTCTTCCTTTAATTTCTCTCCCCCCCTCTCTCTCTTCTCTCTCTCTCTCTCTCTCTCTCTCTCTCTCTCTCTCTCTCTCTCTCTCTCTCTCTCTCTCTCTCTCTCTCTCTCTTTCCCACTTTCTAATCAGATTAAGGTAAAAAATAATCCAATAAAATTCCCACACAAAAATCAAAACGCCATGTAGTTCCCTTAAAAAAGAGTAAAGAAAAAATAGAAAAAATAGAAAGAAAGAAAGAAAGGAAGAAAAGAAGAAAGAAAGGATGAAAGAAAGAAAGAAAGAAAAAGAAATAGAGAAGGAAATAAGGAAAAAGGGGGAAATTAAGAAAGAAAAAATCGCCCCCTGCCTCGAAGCGGAAGTTTAACTAGTTTCCACAGCCAGATTTTTCGGACTTTGTTGTTCTAATGGGCAGATTTTTTCGGATTTTTGGTTGTTTTCGCCGACAAATATTCGGATTTCCGGACTTTCATTGGCAGATTAATTTCGGATCTTGTTGCTGCTGCTGTTGTTTTTGTTGTTGTTATCGTCGTTTCCCTTATTACCTCCGCCATCGTTGGATAGTTTGTTCGTGTTTACGTTGGTTGGCAGGATAACTTTAAGAAACTATGAACAGATTATGATTTTTTCGCTAGATATGTGTCTTCACTTGACTTAGATGCCATTAAAATCTGGTGGCGAGTTACCCCAACTGCAAATGCAACTCAGAAAGTTAGGAACAGATTTTTAATGATTTTTTAACCAGAGGCGAGTCTTAGCCTAGCTTAGAAGCCATTAAATTATTGCATCAGGTCATCCTACTTACAGGGGAAACTCTCATTATTACCATTACCTTTATTACCTTCAACAAGGAGGTTAAGTTTACGATCAACACCAATGGACTTGAGAAAGAGGTGATTTTGACGTAATTCTTCATTGTGGATATTTTTACTACATCAGTGACTTGATTGCCTTGGCGGAGGTATACAAACAATGAAAATAATAATACTAATAAAAAACAAGTCATATCAATATTAACCAAAAACTCAAAGAACCATAACAAACCCACAAAATAATACTCAATAACAATAACTCTTAATAACAGCCCCAACCCCTTCCCTCCCTCCCCCAAAAGAACAAAAACAAAACAACACACAAATAACACTCAAAAGACACTCTTAATACCCCCCCCCCTCCCTCCACCCCCCCCCACAAAGAACAAAAAAACAAAAACACACAAAAAACAGCAAAAGCAAGGCAGGGAAGCAAAGCGAGAATCTTCCCCCGAAACCCAGGAGGGCGGAGTAAGAGGTCAGACGAGAAGTTCCACAAGAGGTCAGGCGAGAGGAGCCAAGGGCGGCCTCTCACCCAGGCACAAGCACGAAGGCAAACCCAGAAGGCCTCCTTCAGCGCCTCCTCGACTTGGCTCACTGTAGGATTTCTTGAAAAAAAATATATATACATACATAATATACATACATACATATAACACACAGACAGATAAGAACAAACACACACACACACACACAATAAACACACAAAAACACACAAAACACACACAAACACACAAACACACACACACACACACACACACACACACACACACACAGGACACACAACACACACACACACACACACACACACACACACACACACACACACACACACACACACACACACACACACACACACACACACACACACACACAACACACGCAATACAAAAACACACACACACACACACATATATATCTGTGTGTGTGTGTGTGGTGTGTGTGTGTGTTACAATTACGTATGCATTCATCCGCGCCCAAAATGAGCACAACCCTTCGAGCGGAGCCTTGTTGCCCCTCGCTGAATCCCCCGGGCAAGACGATCGCCAGGTGGAGCAGGATGTCATGGCGAATTAAGAGTACTACTGCAAGAGAGGAGAGAAAGCGGGAGGGAGAGAGGGAGAGGATGGGAGAGTGGGAGAGTGGTAGGGAAGGAGGGAGGGAGGGAGGGGGAGGGAGGGAGGAGGGGAGGGAGAGAACAGACAGAGAGACAGACAATAGGACATTTAAGGACAGATACATAAAGAAAACAAAGAAAAAAAAAGTTCATGAAAAAAAAAAAAGCGGGAGACAAGGGAACATAAACCCTTGGGGAGAGGGAAGGACGAGGCAACACACAATAAGGAAAGAGGGGACAGAACGAGAGAGAAGAGGAAGGGAGAGGAAAGGCCCGTAAGAGCCGAACACAAGGGGACGAGAGAACAGAGGAAGAACTGGAGGGGCTTGTTAGTTAATTTGCCCGCCACAGTGAGAACAAGGACAGGTGAACACTCGAAAACAGTCGTGGAGAACAAACCTGGAGAATTCCTTTGAAGAACATTCCCGAAGAACATATTCAAAGAACGCACTGAAGGAAAAAAATGACTCACAGCAATCCAAAAGAGACAGAACCAGTGAACACGCCCAGAGAACACAAAGAATAAACAGGCAGCATTGAAGGAGACACTTTGATAGATAGATAGAGAGAGAGATAGATAGAGAGAGAGAGAGAGAAGAGAGAGAGAGAGAGAGAGAGAGAGAGAGAGAGAGAGAGAGAGAGAGAGAGCAGAGAGAGAAGAGAGAGGAGAGAAGAGAGATGAGAGAGAGAGAGAGAGAGGTGAGTTAAGGAGAAGAGAGAGAGAGTGAATTTAAGGGAGAAGAGAGACAGAGAGAGAGAGTGAGTTAAGGAGAGAGAGAGAAGAGAGTGAGATGAGAGAGAGAAGAGAGAGAAGAAGTTAAGGAGAGAGAGAGAGAGAGAGAGGAGAGAGAGAGAGAGGAGAAGAGAGAGAGAGGAGAGAGAGAGAGAGAGAGAGAGAGTGAGTTAAGGAGAAGAAGAGAGAGATGAGTGAGTTAGGGAGAGAGAGAGAAGAGAGAGGTGAGTTAAGGAGAGAGAGAGAGAGAAGGAGGAGTGAGCGTGGAGTTAAGTAAAAGGAGGGATGAGAAGAGAGAGAGGATGACGTTGAGATTAAGGAGAGAGAGGGAGAGAGGAGAGAAGTGAGTGAGTTAAGGGAGAGAGAGAGGAGAGAGAGAGTGAGTGAAAGTTAAAGGAAGAGGGAGAGAGGATGAAGTGAGTTATAAGGGAGAGAGAGAGTGAGTGAGTTAAGGAGAAGAGAGAGAAGAGAGAAGAAGTGAGTGAAAAGTTAAAAAAAGGTAGAAGAGGGAGGAAGAGAGTGAAGTGAGGATTTAAGAAGGGAGAGAGAGAAGAGAGAAGTGAGTGAGTTAAGGGAGAAAGAGAGAAGAGGAGTGAGTGGAGTGTTAAGGGTGGGAGAAAGAGAGGAGGAGAGAGGGTATGGGTAATGCAGGCTATAGGAAGAGACAGTAAGAGGGATGAGCTTAAAGGAAAAGGGAGGGGGGGGGAAAGACAGGGTGGGGGAGGATGGGGGAAACGTCGAGGTGCACCGAGAGGGGGGGGGGGGTAAGGGGGGAGAGGTATAGGGTATGGGGGGGAGCAAAGTATGGGGAAGGGAAAGAGAAAGGGGAGGGAAGGGGGGGTTGAGGGGGAGGAGAGGAGGGGAGGGAGGAAGGGGAGGGGAGGGGAGGTAAAAGAGGGGAGAGGAGGAGGGGAGGGGGAAAGGGGTTTGGCGGAGAGGGTAAGGGGGTCCTGGAGATAGAGACATGTCGTGATTAATAGGGATCACTGCACAGGCGAAGTGCAGGTGGGGAGGGGAGGGGTGGGACGCGGAGGGGAGGACGGAAACGACAATTGTCATAATATAAACCGAAGAAACACAGAGGAGACAGGACAGCAGCAACAGTAGTAGCAATCGCAGCGACAACAACAGCAAGAACAACAATAAAACACAGAACAAACTAATAACAACAATAGCAACGACAGCAACAGTTATAACACAACAACAACAACACAACAACAACAATAACAACACAACAATAAGGACAATAACAATAACAAAGAACAAACCGCAGCTCCAGCAAGAACAAAAAACCCTCAGCAACGAAGGAGGTGCACCCTGAGGAGACACGAAGGCACAGCTGCCCCATTCCGAGCAGGCAAAGACAACGGCCACACCAACGCCACTTAACAATAGCCAAAACAGAACCCAAACAGCAGCAACACCACAACAAAGAACATTCCACCAACCAACAAAACCAGAACCACCAGACCCGCCACAACAACAACACTTACAACATAACGACCACCACTAACAACCAACAAACACACACGCACCCTTCAACAACAACAACAATCCCACCCCCAATAACAACACCCCCCCCCATACCCACCAACAAACCCCACCCCACCACCACCACCACCACCACCCCTACCATCCCAACACCACCACACCACTCACACCCCCCTCCCCACCCCCCCAACACCAATACCCCCTTCCCTCCCCACTCCCACCACCGCCAACCCCCCCTTCTGTTACGTCGGCGAGTTCGTGGTGGTGAGCTACTTACACCGAGAGGGAGCGGCGTGTTGCGAACCGGGGGACAACGATGGTTACACGGCAAAAGCACAAAAGGGGCGCGGTGATGGATGGAGAAAGGGGAGGTGAAACGACAGGTTACGGGCTACAGGGTAGGAAGGGTAGGGGTTGGGGTACTGGGATGGGGTAGGGGTTGGGGTAGGGGTTGGAGTAGGGGTACTGGGAAGGGGTAGGGGTTGGAGTAAGGGTACTGGGAAGGGGTAGAAATAGGGGTAGGGGTACAGACTAGGGGCAGGGGTACAGGGTAAGGATAGGGTAGGGGTACATGGTTGGGGCAGGGGTACTAGGAAGGGGTAGGGGGTTGAAGTAGGAGTAGGGGTACAGACTAGGGACAGGTGTAGGGGCAGGGGTATAAGGGTAAGGATAGAGTAGAGGTACAGGGTAGGGGTAAAGGGTATAGGATAGG
>NW_020869459.1:378304-395804 GCF_003789085.1 Penaeus vannamei
CCGACGCCCATTTTTCCAGCTGCCGAGAATGCATTTCTCTCTCTCTCTCTCCATCTCTTTCTCCATCACCCTCTCCCTCTCCTCTCCATCTATTCTGTCCTCCCTCTCCTTTCTTTCTCCATCTATCTCTGTCCCCTCCCTCCTCCCTTTCTTTCTCCATCTATCTCTGTCCCTCCTCTCCCCCTCCCTCTCTCTCTCTCTCTCTCTCTCTCTCTCTCTCTCTCTCTCTCTCTCTCTCTCTCTCTCTCTCTCTCTCTCTCTCTCTCTCTCTCTCTCTCTCTCTCTCTCTCTCTCTCTCTCTCTCTCTCTCTCTCCTCTCTCCTCTCTCTCTCTCTCGTCTCTCTCTTCTCTCTCTCTCTCTCTCTCGTCATAAATGCTGTATTCTCGATCTCGTCCTTCTTCTCATTCTCCTTTCTCTCCCTTCTTTATCATCTCCACCTTCTCTGTATCGATGACGATGACGATATCAAACATCAAACACATGAAGTAAATCCCCGCAAAAAAAAAAAATAAAATAAAAAATAAAAATATAAAAATAAAATAAATAAATAAATAAATACATAAACAAATAAATAAAAATGGAGCTCACACCGTGACGTCATCCAATACGCATCATTTCACCCATTCAGAAGCTCAACTCGTCATCCGTCCATCCACCGCCCACCAGCAGCCCACCCAACGGTCACTGTGCCCACCCAAAACCGCCCTACGCCCCACCTAACGCTTCCAAAACGGTCGCCCTCAACCCACCCGAAGCCCACGCAACACATAGCCCACATCCACTTAAAACCCAAGCAAAGTCACGCACACACACACACACAACACTAAACACACACATAACAAACACACACACAAACACACACACACACACAACAAACAACAAACAACAAAACACCACACAACACAAACACACACACACACACACACACACACAACACACACACACACACACACACAGGCACAAGCACACGAAAAACACACACACGAACAAACACACACAAACAAACACACCACACACACACACAACAACACACAAACACAAACAAACAAACAAACACGCTACAAGAAGACTTCATACGACACGCTTGTTATTTCGTTATTCAGGAGATTCTCACTGGCACTGGCACCGTGACACTTCATTTGGCCGCCTCTCGCCTCGCGCGCTCACCGGCTAATGGAAGGGGCCTCAGGGAAAGTCGGGGGGGGGGGGGTTCTCTCAATCATTAATTAATGATCATGATAATGATAATGATACGACAATAATAATGACAATGGCAATAATAATGATAAGGATAATAATAATGATAATGACAATTATGCAAATAATAATAATAATGACAATAATAATAATGATAGCAAGAACACAAACAATAA
Organism: Penaeus vannamei; assembly: GCF_003789085.1. NCBI lineage: Eukaryota > Metazoa > Arthropoda > Malacostraca > Decapoda > Penaeidae > Penaeus > Penaeus vannamei. The sequence continues at coordinate 379,679 of NW_020869459.1, forward strand.
TAATAACGATAATATTAAACAAAAAAGCATAAACAGATAAAACAACAACAGAAACAACATAACAATAACAACAAAAAATAACAATAACAATAAATATAAAATCACGTGCGGTAAGAGGGGGGACACTAATATTCCGCACTGACATCGAACATCCAAATAATAATAATAATAATAATAATAATAATAATAATAATAATAATAATAATAATAATAATAATAATAATAATAATAATAATAATAATAATAATAATAATAATAATAATAATAATAATTAATAATAATAATAATAATAATAATAATAATAATAATAATAATAATAATAATAAATAATAATAATAATAATAATAATAATAAATAATAATAAAATAAATAATAATAATAATAATAATAATATAATAATAATAATAATAAATAATAATATAATAATAATAATAATAATAATAATAATATAATAATAATAATAATAATAATAATAATAATAATAATAATAATAATATAATAATAATAATAATAATAATAATAATAATAATAATAATAATAAATAATAATAATAATAATAAATAATAATAATAATAATTAATAATAATAATAATAATAAAATAATAATAATAATAATAATAATAAATAATAATAATAATAATAATAATAATAATAATAATACACTAATATAATTAATAACAATAATAAACGAATGACGTCACACGAAGGGGCAATCGACGCACGTGCCCCATTGCCCTCTGCTGCGTGTCACAGTCATGCCCCGCGGCGAGAGACAGCCTCGTAGCATTTCCTCGCCGCCGCCCCGTGCCCTGCCGAATCGCTGGCGTCGAGGCAGCCGAGGCTACGCTAGTAATGTGTTCTTTGTCTATCTCTCTCTATTTCTGTTTTCGTGTCTTTCTATCGGTCTCTATCACCCTGTCCTTCTGTGTCTGTGTGTCTGTTTGTCTGTCTGCCTTTTTGTCTGTGTCTGTCTGTTTGTCTGTCTGCCTTTTGTCCGTGTCTGTCTGTCTGTCTGTCTGTCTGTCTGTCAGTCTGCCTTATTCTGTGTCTGTCTGTCTGTCTGCCTTTTGTCTCTGTCTGTCTGTCTGCTCTTGTCTGTGTCTGTCTGTCTGCCTTTTTTGTGTCTGTCTGTCTGCCTTTTGACTGTCTTCTGTCTGCCTTTTGTCTATGTCTGTCTGTCTGTCTGCTTTTTTGTCTGTGTCTGTCTATCTGTCTGCCTGTCAGTCTGTCTGTCTGCCTGTCTCTCTGCCTGCTATTTCCCCCCCCCCCCCTCTCTCTCTCTCTCTCTCTCTCTCTCTCTCTCTCTCTCTCTCTCCTCTCTCTCTCTCTCTCTCTCTCTCTCTCTCTCTCTCTCTCTCTTTCTTACTTTCTCTCTCTCTATCCGTTGACTGGCGGCGTCTGGCAACCCCCAATGCAATTGTGTGGCGCGGGCGTACGATAATCGTGATAATTACTCCGCACACCGGCAGCCCCCTTCTCCCCCCCCTCCCCTACTCCCCCTACACCCCTTTCCCCTCTTGCTTCCCCTTGCACCCTCTCCTCCTCCTCCTCCTCTTACTTCCCTCCCTTATCTTCTTTTCCTTTCTTCCTATTCCTCCCCTCCTCTTCTCTCATCCCTTCCTTTGTTCCCTTGTTCCCTGTACTCTGTTTTACTCCTCCCCCCTTCCTGTACTCCCCCTAATTCCTTCTTCTATTCCCTACTCCTTCTCTTCATCTTTTTTTTTACTACTCTCCCTTCTCCTCCCTTCCTTTTACTCCCTCCTCTCTTCCCTTTTTTTTTACTACTCTCCCCTCCTTTTACTCTCCCTTCTCCTCCCTTCTTATTACTCCCTTCCTTCCTTTTACTCTCCCTTCTCCTCCCTTCTTTTTCCTCCCCTCCCTCTTCTCCCTTCCTCTTACTCCCCTTCCTTCTCCTCCCCTATTCATCTCCTCTAACCGCTCCACATATTGCACCAATGCCTACGACACATCTTGCCGAGTCGATTGCATTCCCTCGCAAGAGACTAAATAAATAATGATGATAAATAAAAAAGAAAAGAAAAAAACTCTCTTACAAAATTCCTCTTCCCCACTTCTTATTGAGGTCGTTTCCAACCCTCATATTAGCAGGTATTATTTCTAATTATGCATTCCGTCTGCCACTTCTCTTGCACCTGTTTATATGACAACGGGAACACGCATACACGAACGCATAAATGAACGCACGCACGCACGCACTCACATAAAGGAAAATACAAATCATGATCGCGTACACACGCACACACAGATCCCCCCCCCCCCTCCAACTCACACACACTCTTTATTACATCCCATGCAAGGCCACATCCCCATCCTACACTGCTTCTGCATACTCCTCCCTACCCTTCCCTTCCCTTCTTTTTTCCTTTCCTTTCTACTCCTTCTCTCTCTCTCTCTCTCTCTCTCTCTCTCTCTCTCTCTCTCCTCTCTCTCTCTCTCTCTCTCTCTCTCTCTCTCTCTCTCTCTCTCTCTCTTTCTCTTTCTCTCTCTCTCTCTTTCCTCCTCTCCACTCCCTCTCCCCTTCTTTTCCCCCCCTCTCCCTCCCTCTTCCCTCCCTCTTCTCCCTCCTTCCGCCCTTTTCCCTTCCTTTGCCTCCTCTCTCTCCCCCCTCCTTCCTCCTCTCCCCTCCCCCTACCCGCACAAGCACAAGCAGTACCAACCCACCCCATAACTCCCCTTCCCCATCCCCCCCAATCGGTGGTTTCCGCTCGTTCAGTCGGCGCAGGCAGCACGCCCTCGCGCCTACCCGCACATGTACTCATGTACACGCGCAGGCACATGCACACACATGCATTCATGCACATATATACTAGTATACACATAATTGTATATATGGATATACTTGAACGCAGAAATGTATTCATAAATATTTCATACATGCAAGCGTGCATGCGCGCACACTGGCACATGCACGCATGTCACCTACTCATCACTCACACTCTCACACACACGTACTCATACACTTACACACATACACTCACACTCACATACTATCTCTCTCACACACACAAAACCCACACCACACACTCTCACACACAACCCTCCCCCACACCTAACCCCGACGTCCCTCCATCCCCCCTCCTCCTCCACCCCCGCCCCCACCGAAACGCTTCCCGGGACAACGGAGCGCCCGCGGGGACACGAGTCAGCGGCGGCGGCGGCGGCGGTCGAGTCCCGTGAGTCACTCGCAGGAACTTTTGCATGAGACTCCCGATGAGTCACGGTGGGCGGAGGGGGGAGGGGGGGGGGGGTTGGGTGTTTGGGTGAGTGGGTGGGTAGGTGGCGGAAAAGGGGGCAGTTGGGTGGGTGGGTGTTTGGGGTGGGTGGGTGTCTGGGTAGGTAGGTGGGTGAGTGTTTAGGTAGGTAGATGTTTAGGTAGGTAGGTGGTTTAGGTAGGTAGGTAGGTAGGTAGGTAGGTCGGTAGGTAGGTAGGTAGGTGGGTAGGTAGGTAGGTGGTAGGTGGTAGGTAGGTAGGTAGGTGGGTGGGTGGGTGGGTGGGTGGGTGGGTGGGTGGGTGGTGGGTGGGTCTGGGTAGGTAGGTGGGTGGGTGTTTAAGGTAGGTAGATGTTTAGGTAGGTAGGTGTTTAGGTAGGTAGGTGTTTAGGTAGGTAGGTGCTTTAGGTTTAGGTAGGTTTTAGGTAGGTAGGTAGGTAGGGGTTAGGTAGGTAGGTAGGTAGGTAGGTAGTGGTAGGTAGGTAGGTAGGGTGGGTGGGTAGGTATGGGGTAGTAGGTGGGTAGGTAGGTGGGTAGGTAGGTGGGTAGGTAGGGTCGGTGGGTAGGTAAGTACGTAGTAAGCGAGCGAAACCGAAGCGAATTGGCGAAAGAAGGAAACAAGCGAACAAGGAAAAGGAGGGGATATAGCAGCCAAGGGGGGAGGGGGGGGGCGTGACAGTCAAGGGGTGGGAAGCAGGGGGGGGGGGGCAGACAGTCACGCTGAGCACTTAAGTGAGTCACACCGGATAACGAGCTACTCTCCTGGAACACGAGCCGCCAGGTGGAACCGCCGGGCCTCGGGCTATACGCCGCTGCTCTAGTTTCCTAATTCATTTGCAAAATGGCGCTGTTGGTTATTCGAAACTAATGGCGGTGATTTCTTCTCTGTTGCTGTTTTTATGTTGTTTTTTTCTTTTACTATTGCCATTGGTTTTATCACTGCCGTCATCATTTTAACCGCCATTCATCTTTTCCAGCAACAGGACTAGTACTAGCAATATACTTCTACTACTACTACAACTACTACTGCTACTACTATTATTACTACTATATTACTACTACTACTACTATTACTACTACTTACAACTACAACTACAACTACAACTACAACTACAACTACAACTACAACTACACTACAACTACAACTACAACTACAACTACAACTACTACTACTACTACTACTACTACTACTACTACTACTACTACTACTACTGCTGCTGCTGCTGCTCTACTACTACTACTACTACTACTACTACTACTACTACTACTACTACTACTACTACTACTACTACTACTACTACTACAACTATTACTACAACTACTGCTACTATCTTTACTTCTACAATCTAAACTAATATCAATACAACTGCAACCACTGCTACTACTACTAAATATTTTCATTATCCTTACAGTTACATACCATATTCCATCCCCTAAATAACAATAATACCGAAAAATAAGACAAAGGACAAAGACACACACACACACACACACACACACACACACACACACACCACACACACACACACACACACACACACACACACACACACACACACACACATATATATATTATATATATATATATATATATATATATATTATATATATATATAAAAGATTTTTAAAAATCAAACCCAAATGCAAACTAATCAAGCCCCGGCAACCAAGGCAACCCACAAGAAGGCGTTGAACGAGGAAGGAGGAGGAGGAGGAGGAGGAGGAGGAGAGGAGGAGGAGGAGGAGGAGGAGGAGGAGGAGGAGGAAGAAGAAGAAGAAGAGGAGGTGGAGGTTGGGGAGGTAGAGGAAGAGGAGGTGGAGGTTGGGGAGGTAGAGGTGGGAAGGAGAAGAGAAGAGGAGAAGAAATGAAGAAGGAAGAGGAGAAGGAAAGAAAAGAACAAAAAGAAGAAGAGCACAAAGAAGAAAGAAAAAAAGAATAGGAAGAACAAGAAAAAAGTAACCCCTTAGAGTGGCCCCCGAGGCAAAATTACGGCAGTTCAGATCTCCCAAGTTTGTTCCAATGACGTCATTCGCTTTCCGGGCTTATGAATGCGATTGCAGCCAAATTGCAAGCGGCCCGTAATCGCGATCTGACCTCCCATTGCAGGCTATTGCGGGCTACTGCAACGGGAACACTTAAACTATACACATGCAATAATATAAATCTGTCTGGTCTAGTATTCCATGTCCTATTTATATGAAAATAGGATGGAGACAATAAAAGGAAAATTACATAAACGTATATTAGAGCAAGAACGCTAATAAAACAACAATAATGGCAATAACAAAACAAAAAACAACAAAAACAACGACACCACCACCACCATATAACAACAACAACAACGACAACAACAACAACAACGACACCACCACCACCACCACACACCACACCAACAACAACAACAAACACAACAACAACAACAACAACAACCACCAGCACCGCCACACAACATTAACAACGACAACCGAAACTACCTCATCCCACGCACATCACATCAAAACAAACGACCATACACAAGTTATTCGCCCAGACTCATCTGCCTAATAAACCCGCCGCGCATCTGGAACAAACCTCTGTCTATAATATGAATGGAGATTCCCAGACTGAGGGAGGGGAGAGGGATAAGGGAGGAGAGGGGATAGGGATGGGGTAGGGATGATGGGGATGACGGGGGTGAAGGGGGGGGAGAGGGATGATGGGATGGAGGGTGGGGAGGCGGGGGAAAGAGGGAAGGAAAAGGAGGGGGCGAAGGAGAGAGGGAGGGAGGGGGCGAAGGAGAGAGGAGGGAGGGAGAAGGGGAGGGAAGGAAAGAGGGGAAAGGTGAAGGAATGGTGGAGAGGAGGGGGAAGGAGGGAAACAGGAGGAGAAAAGAAGAAAAATAGGGTAGGAAATCGTTTAAAACAAACAGATTTAAGGAAAGGAGAAAAACAAATAAGTTTAAGGGCATGGAGGAGGTGGAGAAGAAAAAGAAGAAGAAGAAGAAGAAAGAGAACAAGACGATAAAAGAAGAAGAAAAAGAAGAAGAAGAACGAGAACAAGACGATAAAAGAAGAAGACAGAAACGAAGAAGAAGAAACAGAAGAAGAAGGAGGACTAGACGATAAAAGAAGAAGAAGCATAAGAAGAGAGCCGCATGACAAGGGGGAATTACCATCATGTGGCATCTATGTGGGTTCCTGTTGTAACGGAATCCCGGCGTACTCTGCTCTCGCCGCGCTCTCTCTGCTCTCACTCTTCGCCGGCTCTCGCTCTCCTCGACTTATCTCTTCTCTTTTTCTCCTCTTTCTTCTCTATCTCTCTTTTTCTTCGTCTATCTCTCTTTTTCTTCGTCTATCTCTCTTTTTTCTTCGTCTATCTCTCTTTTTCTTCGTCTATCTCTCTTTTTCTTCGTCTATCTCTCTTTTTCTTCGTCTATCTCTCTTTTTCTTTTCCATCTTTCTCTTTTTCTTCGACTTCTCTCTTCTCTTTTCACTTTCGCTTTTCCCTCTTTATCTTTTTCTTTCGATCTTCTCTTTTCCCTCTCTTTCTCTCTTTTTCTTCGTCTATCTCTCTTTTCTTTTCCCTTTCTCTTTTTCTTCGACTTCTCTCTTCTCTTTTCCCTCTCTTTCTCTTTTTCTTCGACTTCTCTCTTCTCTTTTCCCTCTCTTTCTCTTTTTTTTCGTCTATCTCTCTTCTCTTTTTCCTCTCTTTCTCTTTTTCTTCATCTATCTCTCCTCTTCTCTCTTTTCATCTATTTCTTCTGCTCTCTCCTTTTCTTCATCTATCTCCCCTTCTCTCTCTTTCTGTCTCTATTTCTCTCCTGCTCTCTCTTTCTCTTCATCTATCTCTCCTTCTCTCTCCTTCTTTATCTCTGGTTTGTCTCTTCATCTATCTTTCCTTCTTTCTCTCTGTCTCTTTCCTGCTTTCTCTTGCTTCCTCGTTCTCACTTTCTTTTCTTACTCTTACTCTTGTTCGCAAGCACTTTTCTTTCTCCATTTATTTTTTTTATTATTTTATTTTTTATTCTTTGTCTTTTAGTCTCTTTACTTGTTCTTTTTTCACTAGTTACTCTCCCTTTGTACCTGTCTGCCTGTGTGTCTGCTTGTCTGTGTGTTGTTTTCTGTCTGCATGCCTGACTGTCTGTATTCTGTCTGTATGCCTGTCTCTCTGTGTTCTTTCCGGCCTGTGTGTCTGTTTGTCTGTATACCTGTTTCCTGTGTGTCCGTTTGTCTGTTTTCTATTCTGTCTGTGTTCTGTCTCCCTATCTGTTGCTCCTTTCGAAATATCTCCCGCACCTCTCCACCTGTATACACCGCATAAATAATCAATAAATCCTCATCCCCCCCTTCCTCCCTAAACACACACCCCCACCCACCCCCACCCCCACCCCCCTCTCTCCCTTGATCTCTGCTGACTCAATCCTCGTGACTCACACTCTCCCGACGTCGCTGCTGAATCGTAAATAAACGCGGGCGATTCATCTTTTTTTACCTTTTTTTATATTACCTGTCCATGTGATTCTCCTCTGTTTTTTTTTTTTTTTTTTTTTTTCTTTTGATTTTTGTGTGTGTCGGGAAGTGGAGGGGGATGATTGTGTGAATCTGTCTGTGACTGCGTCTGAGTGATTCTACTGGGTGTGTCCGTCTGTCTGTCTCGCTTCCCCATTTTCTTCCTCCTAATTCCCTTCTTCTCCTTCTTCCTCTTCCTTTTTCCCTTCCATTTTCCCTCTCTTTTCCCTTTCCCCTTATCCTTCCCCTTTCTCTTCCTTCACCTACTCCTCCATTGAAGCCTCCTTCAGTTCCTGTTTTCCTCAAAGGCATTGCCAATCCTTCCTCTTCTCTCTCTAATCCCACTATCTCCTTCCCTCCTCATTCCATCTCTCTTCCTTTATTTTTTATCCTCAGTGAAGCTCATTACCTCTATCGGCATTTTTGTACTCCACATACTCCTCCTCCTCTTCCTCTTCTTCCTCCTCCTCCTCCTCATTATCATCATCATCATCATCATCAACCTTTTCCTTCTAGTCGTCGTCGTAGTTGTTTTCGTCGTCGTCGTCTTCCTCCTCGACCTCCTCCTCCTCCTCCTCACTGAAGCTTATCACCGCCATCTTTATTTTTGTACTTCCTCCTCCACGTCCTCCTAGTCCTCCTCGACTGTATCTCGAGACGCTACTCACCCAACCTCTCATCACCTCCTCGACGTGTCAACTCACACCCCTCCCCTCCTCCTCCTTCCACATACAGCCTCTCCTCTCTTCCTTATCTTTCTGCCTCGCAACCCCATATAGCTGTCTTTGTTCTGTTTTCATTCTTCGTTCTTCGTTTTTCTTTTTTCTCCTCTCTCTCTGTCTCTGGCTTCTTCTTCTCCTTCTCCTTCTCCTTCTCCTTCTTCTCCTCCTCTTCCTCCTCCTTCTTCGTCAATCTATCTATCTCTCATGCACATATACACTTTTTATTAGGTTCTTTCTTCTATCGTCTTCTATCTTTCTCCCTCTCCCTCCAACCCTCCATCTCCCTCTCCTTCCTTCCCTCCATCACCCTCTCCCTCCCTCTCCTCCTTCCCTCCCTCTCTCATCACACCCCATGCCATTCGGAACTGCCTTGATCTAGCATCCAAGGCCCTGCCAACACTGCATGCCTCATGCTACTGTTGTTCCTGTTGTGTCTCTGCCGATGATTCCCTTCCCATCTGCCCTTCCTTCAGAACTTCCTCCTGAACTTCCTTCTAAGCTTCCTTCAGAACTTCCTTCTGAATTTCCTTCTGAACTTCCTCTCCCCTCTAAACTTCTTCTTCCCTGCTCTCCCCTCTGAACTTCCCCTACCCTCCCTTTCCCCCTGCTCGCCCCTCTGAACTTCCCCTACACTCCCTCTCCCTGCTCTCCCTCTGAACTTCCCCTACCCTCCCTCTCCCCCCTGCTCGCCCCTCTGAACTTCCCCTACACTCCTCTCCCCTGCTCGCCCCTCTGAAATTCAAAGTGCTTTCCACTCTGAACCTCCCCTCCATTCTGAACTTCCTCTCTCCTCCCCTCCCTCTCCCATCTTAACTTCCTCTAACCACCCTCTCTCTCTGCCCCCTCACCCTGCCCTTTTTCTTTACCCTTATCCTCTGCCCTTCCTCTTTTATCCTCCCTACCTACTCTATTTACATTCTCTCTCCTCCAAGTCCCTTTCCTTCTCTCCCCACCTCCTTCCCTCCCCTTTCTCCTTTCCTTTTTTTGCCTTCCCTCTCTTCCCCTTCCTCCTCCTCCTCTTCCTCTCCTCCTCTCTTCCCCTCACCCCTTCCCCATTTCAATTCCCCAATTACCTCTCTTCTCCTCTTCTCTCCCCCACCCCCCTCTCTTTCCCATCTCTTTGAACTCCTGTTTACTTTCATCCGCTGACTCGCCCCCCCCCCTCTCCATCATGTTTGGCTCCCTCCTGCTTGTATACAAATACGATCGTGATTTCCAGAGGATAATGATGATGATGATGATGATGATGATGATTGATGGTGATGATGATGATGATGATGATGATGATGATGATTGATGATGATGATGATGATGATGATGATGATGATGATGATGATGATGATGATGATGATGATGATGATGATGATGATGATGATGATGATGATGATGATGATGATGATGATGATTGATTGATGATGATTGATGATGATGATGATGATGATTGATTGATGATGATTGATGATAGTTATAATGATAATTGATGTGAAATGATTACGATGATGATGGCAATGATGGTTGCGGTGATAATGATGATGGTTATAATGATAATTAAGGTCATACTTAGGATATGGTAATTATGTTGGCTGACAGTAATCAAAATAAAAGTTAAAATACAAATCCCCAAAACATCAACATTCACAATTCTAAAATATCAATAAAAAATCAAAGGAAATTCGCCTGGCATCTCGTCCAAGCCAGTGGACAAGAAAATGGAATGGACTAAAAAAAAAAAAAAAAAAAAAAACATGAAAAAAGACAAATATCAATAAACTAAAACGTGAAAAAGGGCAGGAAGTAATTTTCCCCGGGCCCGTGGTCGCGGAAATGCACTATAATATAAAAAAGATAAAACAAAAACATATATAATAATAACAAAACAAAACATACATAATAAAAAGATCAATATAAATTAATCACATATTTCTAAAAACAAATGTCATTCCACAACAGCAACTACAAATATTACTACTACAACAAGTAGTAGTAGTAGTAGAAGCAGTGCCAACAATAGTAGTAGTGCTATTAATAGTAACACAATAAAAATCATAGGGATGATACCGGTGGTGATTGAAGTGCTGAGTCATCATCATCCTATCCTCACTATCATCTTTAACAACATTCTCCCCATCCTTCTTATCCTCAAGCCTCCCTCTCATGTCCTCCTCCTTATCCTCTCTTTCTCCTCTCTATTTCCACACTTCGTTAGCTTTCAAGTTCCCCTTTAATGCCTACTCTTCTCGTTTACCCTTTCTCTTTCCCCTCTTTCTCTCCCTCTCTCTCTTTCCCTCGCCTCCCCCTCTGCCTTCGCAAACATTATCCGTCGTAGTAATTTCAATCCTTCGCTTACGTTCTGTTCTCCTCCTGTTCTCTTCCTACCCTTTGTCTCTCTTTCTATCTCTTACTCTTCCGCCCCCCCTACTCTCCCTCTCTCCCTATTTCCCCCTCTTTCTATTCTCTCTCTCTCTCTCTCTCTCTCTCTCTCTCTCTCTCTCTCTCTCTCTCTCTCTCTCCCTCTCTCTCTCTCTCTCTCTCCGCTTTATCAGAGACATTCTACCTGATATGGCGTATTATTTAACTGCTATTAAAACATCTTTAGTCACCAGTGACTTTGGAAACATGGCAGAATAACAAATCTGGAGACACTGACGAAGTTAATAATTATCGCCCTGTTACCACAGTTCCTATACTGTCTAATATTCTCGAAAAAATCGTAGCAGACTAATTGATAACATTTCTAGACACATGGCTTACTATCCAGAACACAACATGGCTTCAGAAGTAAGCTCCCTACTGAATCAGCATTTTTGCAGATTACAAATAAAATTTATGAGAATATAGACAACAACCACATAAACTTGCTTACATTGTGCGACTTACCCAAGGCCTTTGATAGTGTCAGTCACGAAATCGTCATTAGTAAACTAATAGATCACAAAATTGATACATATTAGTTCACAAGTTATCTAAGTAATAGAACCCAATCAGAATATATCAGCAAAATAGATAGTATTCTTCGGAATAAAGTATATTGAATTTGAATACTCTCTCCCTCTCCCTCTCTCTCTCTCATATCATTCCAATTCCATTTCCTCCCTGCGAAATTCTCTCATCAAAACGACGTAAAAAAATACCAAACAAACGATAACAAAAAGAAAACAATAACACCAACGGAACGGAGGACATCACGCAGCGCCCGCGATACAGGTCAGACGTAGATGGATGTGAACGACCATTCCAACAGTGACGCCGGCAGCTGGATGGGAACGGAAGTACCGAAGTGTTTACTCAACGAATCCTTACTTGCCCGTCCTTGAAGAGGACTAAAGGGAAAGGGTAGAAGAAAAGGAAGAGAAAGACATAAAAAGAAAAATACCTGCATGTACACATACTCGTATACATACATATACTTTAAATTGCATAACGTGTACACACACACGAAGACAAATGTATCCATATATACTTTCCTTATATATCTGGATCATTCCATAATAATTTGACATTAAGTATGCAAAAGTGAAGAAGAGAAGACAACTAGACATACTAGTCTTCCCAGGGAAAAATCGGACCCAATTTGAGAAATAAACGCGTATGCACATTCGAGAGGTATTTGTGGTTGGTGCATTAAGCATCCCTAAAACGGACGTAGATGCCCGTGCATTTTGTTACGCGCGAGTGAGAGGGACACAGACGGGCATCTGGACCCCCATTCCGGCCAAGTGAACACTGGTGGCAGCGGTGGAGGGATTCGTCGACCATTTTATCAGAGCGAAGAAAATTGGCATTGGAACTGAGATACGAGGTTTCCCCCCCCCCTTCTTTTTCTCCGTCGGGGATGGAAAGGGCTGTTCTGTCCAGTGGCAGTTTTTTTCTCGTCCCCTTTTTCTCGAGGGGGAAACGCCGATTTTCTTCGTGAATCAACCTCTTTTGGGATTGTCAGAGCAGGTCTCTTGACTCAAGTTTTTTGCCTTTCCTTCCAAGAAATTTGTGCTTAAATAAGTCTATGTGTAAGTTTATGTTTATATTTATTATGTATATATATATATATACATATATGTATATGACATTGAATTGAAGGAGGGAGGAAAAAGACAAGAGAGAGAGGGAGAGACAGAATGGAAAGGGGAGTAATAATCAAACATCTCCTTAGAGCATAGAAAGAAGAAAAAAGAGAAGAAAAGGGTTAAGGAGTGCATCAAACAAGCACAGAAACGAGTCGGGCTAGGAATGCACAAATTATAAGCGGCCGGAACGAGACAGGTAAAACGGAGACACGGGGACATGGAACGGACCACGACCCTTAAATATTAAAAAAGAGTGACTCCCGGACCTGAACATGGACACAGCTACGGCCATGCAACTATAATGAGATGAAGAAAACAAATGAGTAAGAAAAAGAGAAACTAAACCAAAAAAAAAAATAAATAAATAATAACTCAAGTGAGAAAAAATCTGAAACAAGAGCTAATAATAGGAGACACTTATCCTCCTACAATTTCATCAAAATAATATTTCTAAAAATAAGAAAAGATACCACCGAAACGAGGTTAATAAAATTCTAAAAATAGAACCCGAAAGATACGACAAACTACAGACAAACAAACAAAATAAAACCAAGACAAAACGAGAAAAAAAACAAAATAAAACCAAGACAAAACGAGAAAAAACAAACAAAATAAAACCAAGACAAAACGAGAAAAACAAACAAAATAAAACCAAGACAAAACTTGAGAAAAGAGGGACCCGAAACACAACCCGGATCACGACTTAGTGGCGCAAGTGGGACCGAAATCAGCGGATCGTGGGATGCACATATAACCAGAAGTGTTCTCCGGCGCTCGAGAACGTATTGAACAACTTTTAAATCATTTAGGAGTAAATATTAACAAAATAGGAACATTGTGATACAAAATAAGGAATCAGACAAGATAAGGAAAATGGGACCTAATAATAAAAATTAAGAAATCAGAACAAAATGAAAAAGGACTTATTTAGATACAAAATTAATGGAAATCAGAACAAGGGATAAGGAAAATTGGGACCCCTATTTATATACAAAATAAGAAATCAGAAAATCAGAGAATACAGGGAAAATGGGACTTATAATATATACAAAATAAAAATAGAACAAGTATAAGCAAAAGGACCTTATTTAGATACAAAATAACAACGGATAAGGAAATGGGACCTTTTTTAATAAGGGAAATCAGAACAACGATAAGGGAAAATGGACCTTATTAGATACAAAATAAGGAAATTCAGAAACAACGATAAGGGAAAATGGGACCTTATTTAGATACAAAATAAGGAAATCAGAACAAGGATAAGGGGAAAATGGGACCTTAATTTATATACAAAATAAGGAAATCAGAACAAGAATAAAGGAAAAATAAGGAACCTTATTTAGATACAAAATTAAGGAAAATCAGAAACAAGATAGGGGGAAAATGGGACCTTATTTAGATACAAAATAAGGAAATCAGAACAAGATAAGGGAAAATGGGACCTTATTTATATACAAAATAAGGAAAATCAGAACAAGATAAGGAAAATGGGACCTTATTTATATACAAAATAAGGAAATCAGAACAAAAGGTAAGGAAAATGGGACCTTATTTATTATGCTAAAATAAGGAAATCAGACAAATAAGGAAAATGGGACCTTATATACAAAAGAGGGAAATGTGAACAAGATAAGGGAAATTTAGACGTTATATACACAAGGAAACGTGAACAATGTAAGGGCATATTAGGGAAAATGGGACCTTGTGAAAGGCAGAAATTTCCTTTGTATTTTTAAAGAATTATGATTATCATTTCTAATTAACACAAGAGACGGAAGTGAGACGAAGGACGAAAATGAGGGAGGGAGAGGGGCGAAAGGACGAGATAAGAGGAGAGGGAGAGCGGAAAGAAAGATCGAGGAGAGGAGAGAAGCGAAGGAGGTGAAGGGGGAGAAGAGGCCGAGAGCGAGTAAGAGAAGCGAGGAAGAAGAGAGGGAGGGCCAAGAAGAGATGAGGGAGAGGTGAGAAGAAGAGAGGGAGAGGGAGGAAAGAGAGAGAAGAAGAGAGGGAGAGGGAGAAGAAGAGAAGAGGTGAGAGGAGAGAAGACGATGAAGGAGAGAGGGAAGAGAGAAGAGCGAAGAGGTAGAGCAGGAAGACGGAGGGAGACACGAAGAAGGGAGAGGAGAAGAGAGAAGGAAGAGAGAAGAGAGCGAGATTGTCTGAGAGAGAGGATTGATGATTACACTTGATAATGAGGAGGGAGAAGGAAGAGAAGAGAGAGAGAGGAGACGAGAGAGTAAGAAAGGAGAGGGAGAGGAGAGAGAGACAGGAACTAAAACATAAAAGAGCGCGAAAAAAGAGGGTGAGAGAGGAGCACGAGGGAGGATAGCGAGTAGACGGAATAGAGAGAATACAGAGAAAGAGACAGATGACGAGGATGAGCAAAGCGATAGGAGAGGACAAAGAGAAAAGAGGAAAGAGAGAGAAGAGGAAAGAAGAGGCAGAGAGAGAGAGAGGAGGACGAGAGGAGAGAGGAGGACGAGGCTGTAGGGACACGGAACTGAGAGCGAGACAGAGAAAGAGGAGAGAGAGGAAGAGAGGCCAGAGAGGATGGACAGAGAAAGGAGAAAGAGGAAAGAGAAAGACAACGAGAAGAGAAAGAAAGAGAGAGAGAGAGGATAAAGAGAGAGAGAGAGGGAGAAGAGAGAAAAGAAGAGGAGAGAGAGAGGAGAGAGAGACGATAGTGAAGGACGGGAAGAGTAGACGCACAAGGAGGGAGAGGGACTGAGACGACGAAAGCGAGAGAGAAGAGACAGAAAGACCGAGGAGAAAAACGAGGAGCGAAGAATTAAAAAAGAGAGGGAAGAGGAAAGAGACAAGAGAGAGAGAGAGAGAGAGAGAGAGAGGAGAAAAGAGAGAGAGAGAGAGAGAGGACGAGGAGGAGAAGAGAGAAGAGAGAAAGAGAAAAGAGAAGAGAAAGAGAGAGAAGAGAAAGAGAGAGAGAGAGAGAGAGAGAGAGAGAGAGAGAGAGAGAGAGAGAGAGAGAGAGAGAGAGAGAGAAAGAGAAAGAGAAAGAGAGAGAAAGAGAAGAGAAAGAGAAAGAAAGAGAGAGAGAGAGAGAGAAAGAGAGAGAGAGAGACGAGAGACAGAAAACCAGGCACCAAGACACCCGTACGCAACTCCCGAGACCTTTTAAGTTCGAGAAGCCAATTTTTCTCCAGCAACGTAATTTGAAAAATGCAAGGGCAGAGGAACAAACATTTCTGAGGCGGGAAGGATGAAGATAATATTAAAAGCAGAGTAAATACATAAGATAAAGAAGAATTACCCCCCCAAAAAAAAAAAATAATAATAATAATAATAATAATAATAATAAATAAATAAATAAATAAATAAACAAAAAAAACATCAACTCGCACACAACTCTAGTGACAACAATAACGCAGACAAACAAAACACAAAGAAGAATAATTACGAGAGGAACGTCAACAAAACGCCAAAGAGAGAGAGAGAGAGAGAGAGCGCGACGGCCGGGCGAGGAGGCGGACTCCCGCAAAACAACAACAATAAAACATATTCCCTTTACTTTCCATTTCAAGGAGAACATCCACCACTAAATAGCCTCAACACCACGGAAGAGGGGGGGGTGGGGTGGGGGTGGGGGGGAGCAGTGGGATCGACGCC
>NW_020869459.1:410152-415152 GCF_003789085.1 Penaeus vannamei
GAAAAGAAAAGAGGGTGAGGAAGAGAAAGGAGAGAACAGAGTAATATGTGGAAGGAGGAGGAAGAGAAGAAGAAGAAGAAGAAGAAGAAGAAGAAAGAAGAAGAAGAAAAAGAAGAAGAAGAGAAAAGAAGAAGAAGAAGAAGGAGGAGGAGGAGGAGGAGAAGGAGAAGGAGAAGGGGTAGAAAAGAAAAAGTAGAAAAAGAAGAAAAGGAGAAACGGAAAAAAAAGAAAAAAAAAGAAGAAAAATAAAAAAGGAAACAGAAAAATAAAAAAGGAAAAAGAAGAAAAAGAGAAAAAAGACAAGAGAGAAGAAAAGAAGAAGAACAATAACAATAACATGAAAAAAAGAAACTGTAAAAACTCAGGACTTTTGTACGAGCTCAACCCCACCGCGAAATCCCTGGGCGAAATCACAGCCTAATAAAATTTGTACATCACGCTCGCCTTTTTCTTCTTCTCTTTTTTTTGCTCCTTTTTTTCCACCTAGATTAATTCTCCACCAAACTTCGCTCCCTTTTCTGTTATTAACAGCACCGCCTAAACTTCTCTCTCCCCCCCTACCCCACCCCTCCCCCCGCCCCGCAACACCACCATTAACTTGGCGAATCTTTCAATGAACTTCCTCCGTTCTCCAAGTTTTTACTTCGCCCCGCCCCCTTCGACGCCCATCTCGACGCCCCAAGTCACCCCGGTGTCTCCCCCGCCCTTTCGGCCCGCCCGCGAGGACTCCATCCCGGACTCCATTTCGGCTCCTTAATGCGCTTTCGATCCCGCTAACGCTCTCTGTCAGTCCGTTACTCCGTCTTCGTCTCCCCGCTCTCCGTGTCTCCCAATTTTCTCACTCTGTCTGTCTGTCTGTCTGTCTGTCTGTCTGTCTGTCTGTCTGTCTGTCTGTCTGTCTGTCTGTCTGTCTCTGCTTCTCTTTCCTCTCTCTGCATCTGCCTTTCCCTCTCTCTCCTCCATTCCTCCCTCTCCCCCTTTCTGTCTAGGGAGAGATTCTTTTCTTTCTTCTTTTTCTATCTATGTCTATGTTTCCTTTTTTTCTTCTCGTCTCTCTTCCACTTTTTTGTTTGTTGTTTTACTCTCTTTCATTCTCTTTCATTGTCCTTTTCCGTTTTATCTTTCCCCTTTTCTCTCTATCTCGCTCTCTTTCATCTCCCTCTCTCCAAGCCTATTTCCTCACCCCCCCCCCCCGTTTCCCTTCCTATTGACCCCCTTTCTTGCTCTCAGCATGTGCACGTATGTAGGCCTACTTGAATACCGTCTTTCTGCATTTCCTTTCCAAATCCAAACTTATTTTTTACGTCTTTGCTCTCTATTTGTTCGTTTTCTTTTATCCCTTTTCTATCCCAATTCTTTTTCTTATTCTTATGCTTCACCTTCTCATCCTTCTCCGTCACCATCGCCTTCTTCTTCTTCCTATTCTTTGCCGTTTTCTTCCTATTCTTTATCGTTTCACCACCACCATCTTCTTCTTCATCTTTATCTTCTTTTTCTCTTGCTCTTTTTCTTCCTTTACCTCTTTCTGTTTTTCTTCCCTTTACCTTTTCTCTTTTTCTTCCTTTACCTCTTTCTCTTTTTCTTCCTTTACCTCTTTCTCTTTTTCTTCCTTTACCTCTTTCTCTTTTTCTTCCTTTACCTCTTTCTCTTTTTCTTCTTCCTTTACCTCTTTCTCTTTTTCTTCCTTTACCTCTTTCTCTTTTCTTCCTTTACCTTTTTCTCTTTTTCTTCCTTTACCTCTTCTTCCTTCACCTCTTTCGCTTCCTCATCCTCTTTTTCTTCCTTTACCTCTTTTTCTTCCTTTTCCCCTTTTTCTTCCTTTTCCCCTTTTTCTTCCCATTCCTTTCCCTCCTCCTACTTCTCTCTTATCTCATGGCTCTCGAAGTAGGCCTAGCTTATCCAAGGACCTTCGAAGTAGGTCGAAGGCTCCCAGTGCCGTCTACCCCCCCCCCCTCTTCAACTATCATCAATCTTCTACGTCTCTCTCTCTCTCTCTCTCTCTCTCTCTCTCTCTCTCTCTCTCTCTCTCCTCTCTCTCTCTCTCTCTCTCTCTCTCTATCTATCTATCTCTATCTCTCTCTCTCTCTCATCTCGTCCTCTTTTCTTTTCTTTCTATTTATCTCTTTATTCTTCTCTATTTTCTCTCTCTTATTCTCTACCTTTTTTATTTATCTATTTCTCTAATTTCCCCCCTTCCCTCTCTCCTCCTCCCACTCCCTCTTCGTGTCTTTATTTCCTTTCCACCCATCGTTTTTTCTATTTTCTCTCTTTCACTTCTTACTTCCATTTTCCCTCAACTTTCCCCAAGCTCTATGTAATCCGTTCTGCTCCCCGGCGCCCCCCCCTCTCTCTCTCTCTCTCTCTCTCTCTCTTTCTCTTTCTCTCTCTCTCTCTCTCTGTACACACACAAACACACTCACTCACTCACTCACTTACCCACTAACCCCCTCTCATTCTCATTCTCACACTCACTCCCCACCCTTCAAACTCCCTCTCCCTCTCTCTCATACTCTCCCACCCTCCTCGCTCTCTCAACTGTCACCTCTCCTTCACCTCCCCCTTTTCCTTCCCTCGCCGCCCGCGTCTCCCCCTCGCCTCCTGGCCGGCCGCCTGGCTGCTGGATCCCGAGGCCTGGAAAGTAGGTCAGCGAGGGAGCGAGCGACGGGGGACCGCCTGGAACACAAAGAGCTCTGCCTAGACACGACAGGGAGGGCTCGCAGGGAAGAGCGGCGGCGCGCGAGAAGAGGAGAGGGGAGGAAGAGGAGGAGGAGGAAGAGGAGATGAAGGAGGAAGAGGAGGAGAGAGGGAGGGGGGGTGGGGAGGAGGAGATGGAGGGAGAGGAAAGGGAGGAGGAGGAGGAGAGAGGGAGGGGGGTGGGGGAGGAGGAGATGGAGGGAGAGGAAAGGGAGGAGAGGAGGAGAGAGAGAGGAGAGGGAGAGGGAGAGGAGAGGGAAGGGAGGAAGAGGAGGAGGAGGAGGAGAAGGAGAAGGAGAAGGAGAAGGAGAAGGAGAAGGAGAAGGAGAAGGAGAAGGAGAAGAAGAAGAAAGAAAGAAAGAAGAAGAGAAGAAAAAGAAGGGGGAGGGGTGGGGAGGAGAGGATGAAGAGAATAAAGAGGAGGAGGAGGAGGAGGACGAGGAGGGGGAGGAGGAGGAGGAGGAGGAGGAGGAGGAGGGGGAGGGGGAGGGGGAGAGAGGAGGAGGAGGAGGAGGAGGAGGAGGAGGAGGAGGAGGAGGAGGAGAAGATTAGAGTGATGGGCAGGAGGAAAAGGAAATGGAAGAAAACGCGTCCAGGCACGGAGAGGGAGGAAATGCAACCCAGAGTAAGGAATGATGGAGTAAGGAGGCACAAGAAAGGAGGAGAGGAAGGACGAAGGAAACGCGAGGAGGAGGAAATGAAGACGTGTTCAGGAAGAAGAAAAGAAGACAGGAAGACAGGACGAGGGGAAAAGAGACGGAGAGGGAAAGATAGGAAGATGGGAACGAGATATGGGAAGGAGACCCTAAAAAGGAGAGAAAATGGGAAAAGAAAGGAGAGAAAAAGGTGAAAATTTGCCCTCAGGAAAAAAGAAAAAGAAAAAAATACTTAAAATAACAGCGAATTAAACCAGGAAGGAGATAAGAAAAAAAACGCCCTCAGAAAAAAATCCTTGTAAATATCAGCCGAAAGAACTAAACCAGGAACCATTAAAAAAAAAGGTAAACAAAACGACCAACATCTCACCTCTGTGGTTTACAAAACTCAACCGTATGAGAAGCGGGAGAGCTCATACCACCGCCCGCCGCGTCAACAAAGTGACACACTAGTCCACTCTATCGACAGCTGTTGACAAAACGTGGAATTCCGGCGAGCTCTCCCATCCTTGGCATGAGATTCTCTTGGAAATAAACACCGTAATACTTGCTTTTTCAGCAACACCGTACCTGTAACGACAGAGATGCGGAATTAGTCTGGATAATGGTTAAAAAATAATAATAATAATAAAAAACTATATATATATATATATATATATATATATATATATATATATATATATATATATATATTTAGCTACATACAATGAACGAGAGAGAGAACGAGAGAGAGAGAGAGAGAGAGAGAGAGAGAGAGAGAGAGAGAGAGAGAGAGAGAGAGAGAGAGAGAGAGAGAGAGAGAGAGAGAGAAGAGAAAGGGGGGGGTGAAGAGTAGTAAAGGAGGGGGAAGTGAGAAAAAGGTGAGGGGTAGGGAGTGGGAGAGAGAGTGAGGGAGGAGCAGAAAGGGGGAAGTTGGAGAGGAAGAGACGGGGGCAGAAGAGAAAGAGGGGGGAGGGAAAGGAGAAGGATTGTGATAGGGAGAAGGAGGAGAGGTAGGGGGCAAATGGACAGAAAGAGTGTAAGAGAAAGAATGTACTTGCGGGTTAAACTTTTATTATACCATATGACCAATAAATAAAATAACAACGGAGACAAAAGGTACCAAACCCTAAACCCAAAATCAATACTTAAACCTAATAACAAGAAGCGGAGACAAAAGATAAAGAGATCAGACAGACAGACAGACAGACAGAGAGACAAGAAACAAGAGAAAGACAGAAAGAAATTAGAAAAAGCGAACTACATAAGAGAAAAAATGGAAGAGAAACAAGAGAGGCAGAAGAGAAGCACGAAACAAGAGAAAGAGACAGAAAGAAATAAGAAAACCCGAACTAGATACGAGAAAAAAAGGGAGAGAGACAGGAGAGGCAGAAGAGAAGCACGAAACAAGAGAGTCAGAGAAAGAAATAAGAAAAAGCGAACTAGATATGAGAAAAAGAGGAGAGACGGCACGAATCAAGAGAAAGCGAAAGAAAGAGAAAGGGGAAAGAGAAAGAGAGAGGCCGAGAGAAAGCGATGAGAGTCTTCAAGGGTCCCCGCACATCGATAATAGAAGAGGGAGGAGGAGGGGGGGGGGGGTAAAAGTTGAAAGGGGAAAGAATCATGAAAAAATTATGTCTCAGGAACAGAGTCAAGGTCTGTCTCTTTGTC
>NW_020869459.1:430152-445957 GCF_003789085.1 Penaeus vannamei
GTCTACGAATTTCCTATTTCCGGTCTCTATCTTCGGTCCCGTTCTCGGTTTCTCTGCTATCTCCCTCCTTTTATCTCACGTTCTTCCTTTCATTCTTTCCCTCTCCCTCCCTCCTCAAAAAAAAACAGAAACAAAGATATATTTAAATCCACGCTGAGACCTCGAAGCAACGGTGAGACATGTGAGGGTACAAAAAGGGAGGAAAATTTGAACAAAAGGAAGAATAAAAGTTTCTTGTATCTACCTCTCTATCCTATGCCCCTCCCCACCCCACCCACCCCCGCCTATCCTCCTCCTCCTCCTCCTATCCTCACCAGAGTGTCAAGCAAGGATCATGCAACAGCGGGACCATACAGTGTGTAGGGAGGATGAACGCGTGGCCAGCATGATGCAACACGGTGGGGGAGAGGGGGGGGAGAAAGGTGGGGGAGGGAGGGGGGCAAGGGAAGGAGCGACGCACGGAAAAGAAAATGAAACAAACGACAAAGAGGCGGCAACGAAAGGGCATGCAAGACGTGAAGACGAAAGACGAGCCTCGAGAGGGCGCCATCCGCGGGGACTCGCTCTGCCTGCCCCAGCGCCATCGGCCGGGGACTGAAGGGGGCGAAGGGCCCGCGAGCGGCGTCGCCGCCGATGGCTCCCTCTCCTCCCTCTCGTGCTCCCCCCGGCGCATGCGGTGCCCCACTCACCTGCGGCTTGTTGTCCCAGAAGTCCAGCGACTTGGGCCTCTGGTCGCCGTCGGAGTCGTCGGACGAGTCCACCATGCGCCTCCCGCCGCCGCCGCCGCCGTCGCCGCTGCCGCACCCCCGGCCCCCTCCGCCGCCGCCGCCGCCGATCTTGGCGTAGGCCGAGGACGCGCGCGGCCGCCGCGGCAGCGTCTGGGCGTTGCGGTCCCGGAGGTTCTCGTTGCGGTCGCGCAAGTTGTCGTTGCGGTGGCGGTGGTGGTCGCGGTCGGCCCAGGAGGCGTTGTCGTGGTGGTGGCGGTAGATGGTGTGGTAGTGGTGGTCGCGCGCGTGGCCGTCGCCGTGCCGCCGCTCGCCCCGCTCGCGCAGCGTCTCGTAGCGCTCCTTCAGGTTCTCGTAGCGGTGCACCGTGTTCTCGTACACGTGCGGGTCACGTGACTTGGACGTGCGGCGGCTCTTGACGGGCTTGAACGAGATCGTGCCGTACACCTGTCGGGAGGGGGGGTGGAGGAAGAGGGAGGAAGGGGAGGAGGAGGGAGGAAAGGGGGGGAAGGGGAAGAGGGAGGAAGCGGAGGGGGAAGAAGGAGGAAGGGGAGGGGGAAGAAGGAGAAAGGGAAGGGGGAAGGAGGAAAGTGGAGGGTAAGAGGGAGGAAGAGGAGAACGGGAGGAAATGAAGGGCACAGAGGAACACGGACACGGTGACACAGGAGGGAAAGGGAATGGAAAAGGGGAAACAACAAAAAAAAGGACACGGGAGGGACACGGAGAGGTGGGCGGGGCACAAAGAACAAACAAAACTAAGATCAATCTGTAGAGCAAGGCAAGCTGTACAAAAAAAAAAAAAAAAAAAAAAAAAAAAATCCAGATACTCGCGCCCTCAGAGAGCCAAGGTCAGGCAAGGTCGACCCAGCAAGGTCAATCTGCCTGTGCAATCACTCTGCATAAACTCCCAAGCAGGAGAAAGCAACACATGGCTGGCCAAAGCGCTTATGCCAAGGCTGCGGCTGACAAATAATGATAATAATAAAATAATAACGCTAATATGAAATACAACAATAACAAACGGAACTAATAATATATCTAGAGCATAATAAATAAAAATATACATATGCAGAAACATATTCTGGATGTAAATAAGTGAAATTTGCAATAACATTCAATAACGATATTAGTTATAACAGTATTCATAATGAAAGGACATTTACCAAGTATGCTGCCAAAAAGAAAAATAATTATATATATATATATATATATATAATATATATATATATATATATATATATAATATATATATATATTCAATCAATGAATCACTCAAAAAGACACATCATCAAACACATAATAATTAATAAATTAAAAAATAGAGCAATATAATTAGAAAACATGACAGATAGATCAACATACAAGGTACTTAATAACAAAACACACCGGATAGCATACAGGACAAAAGAAAACAAAACAAACAAAACAAATAAAAAAAGGTACAAATCTGACAGAAATAATATGAAACATGAAACAAAAGGGAATAAGAAAAAAAATGCGGGAATAAACGAACTGCAAAGAGAAAGACAAATGTAAGCAATAATATAATAAGACGAAAAAGGGCATAAGAGAAGACAGATAAAGCGAATGAAAGGAAGAAACGAGAGATATCTGCAGGCTGGAGAGGAACATAAAATAAATGAAAGAAAAAAAGAAGAAATGAGAAAGCAAGCGAGAGAAAAAAACTGACGAGAATCATGATAAAACATAACAGAAAACATGAAAGATAATCAGAATAAAATACGAGAATAGATTAAATCTGAGAGAGAGAGAGAGAGAGAGAGAGAGAGAGAGAGAGAGAGAGAGAGAGAGAGAGAGAGAGAGAGAGAGAGAGAGAGAGAGAGAGAGAGATTGATAGAGAAAAATTAAAAATAAAAGGGATAGAAGGAGAAGAAAGAAAGAGAGAGAGATAGATAGAGAAAAAAATAAATAAAAGAGATAGAGGGAGAGAGAGAGAGAGAAGAGATTGATAGAGAAAAATTAAAAATAAAAGAGACAGGGAGAAAAAAGAAAGAGAGAGAGAAACTCGAAATAAAGGAGAACAAACAAAGAACGGCCTAAACTCGAACTTAAGAAAATGGAAACGAATCAAAAACGAAAAAGCAAAACAAAACAAAAACGCCAAAAAAGGAAAAGGAAATAATAACAAAAAAGAGACAAATCATTAATTTATTTACTTAATCCTTAAAATCTATTTTCACATACCATATACCCAATCAAATCACACACACACCCAAAAGCACAAACACCGACACACATAATATACACACTCACGCCCATACCGAACTTACACAGACAAAAAAACAAAAAAAATCACAGAAATGAACAAAAATAACCGCCATAACGGACACAACCGTCATAACGGACACAACCGAACCAAAGAAAATGGGAAATTTCAAATAAAACGACCAACCGAACCAAAGAAAACGGGTAAAAAAAAAAAAAACTCACCCTGTTGGAGTGGGCGTGAGAATGCTGCTGCTGCTGCTGCTGCTGTTGTGCCTGCGTGGGTCTGGGCGTGTCGTACTCGGAGTCGGAACTGTCGCGGGCGGGGTGTGGGGCGTACGTGGAGGGCGGGCGGGCGCGGGAGTGGTGCTGCACGTCCACGTTCTCGTAGTCGGACTGTGGGCGGGGTGGGGGGAGTGGGAGGAGAAGAAAAAGGGGGGGAGGAGGAGGAGAAGGGGGCGGGAGGAGAAGAAAAAGGGGGAGAGGAGGAGAAGGGGGAGAGGAGGGGGGGGGGAGGAGGAGAAGGGGGGGGGAGGAGGAGGAAGGGGGCAGGAGGAGGAGGAGGAGAGGAGGAGGAGGGGAGAAGGGGCAGGAGGAGGAGGAGGAGGAGGGAGGAGGGGGGGAGGAGGAGGAGGAGAAGGGGGAGGAGGAGGAGGAGGAGGAAGGAGGGAGAGGAGGAGGAGGAGGAGGAGGAGGAGAAGAAGAAAGAAGGGAGGAGGAGAGGAGGAGAGAAGAAAAGGAGGAGGAGGAGGAGGAGCAGAAGAAGAAGAAGAGAAAAAAAGGAGGAAAGGGAGATGGAGAGAAGGAAAGGGAAAGAGAAAAGGAGGGGGTGGGAGGAGGAGGAGAAGAAGACGAGCAGAAAAAAAAGAGGAGGAGGCAAAAAAAGATGAGAAAGAAAAAAAATGAGTAGGATAAGGAAAAGGAGGAAGAAAAAAGAATTAGCACAAGAAGAGAGACACGAAGATGTAGAAGGGAGTAAAGATGGAACAAAAGGGGAATAGGACGGGTATTGGAATAGGGACAAATAAAAAAAGGAAAAAAGAACAAAATTACCAAACGGTTTTTGTACTACAGAAATATGAAATAAATATAAAACATTTTTTTCTTTAATACAAACAACAATAACTACAATAACAACAATACCACCAAAAAAAAACATAACATCGACAAAAAAACTACAATAACAAATACAATAAAAGAAAAAGGGGAAAAAAAACATCCGGCGAAGGGCATGGCGGGAAATTCAAAAATAACGAACGAATTCTATACTCGACGCGCTGTGCAACCTCTTTCGTAGCGGAAAATGGACGATTTCAAGTGATTTCAAGGTAATAATAATAACATTGATAATAAAAATTTCTCCGTGGATATTGATACGATGTAGATACGATTTTCTACAACTCCGGGAGAGGGAGAGATCAAATGGGCGTGAGAGAGAGAGAGAGAGAGAGAGAGAGAGAGAGAGAGAGAGAGAGAGAGAGAGAGAGAGAAGAGAGAGGAGAGAGAGAGAGAGAGAGAGAGAGAGAGAGAGAGAGAGAGAAGAGAGAGAGAGAGAGAGAGAGAGAGAGAGAGAGAAGAGAGAGAGAGAGAGAGAGAGAGAGAGAGAGAGAGAGAGAGAGAGAGAGAGAGAAGAGAGAGAGAGAGAGAGAGAGAGAGAGAGAGAGAAGAGAGAGAGAGAGAGAGGAGAGGAGAGAGAGAGAGGCGAGCAGAGAAGAGAGAGGGAAGCGGGAGCGAAGAGAGAGAGAGGGAGGGAGCGAGAGAGAGAGAAAGAGAAAATAAAAGAGATAGAAATAAAAGAAGAAGAAAGAGGGCAAGTGAGACAGAGAGAGAGAGAGAGAGAAATTCTACCATAGTACGCCCTTGCATTAGTCGCCCTCCCCTTTTCTCTCAGTCTCCCCTCACACTCCCTCTCTCGACGTCCCCCTCGCTAGCTTGGTCCTCCGTTTTCTATGACTTCCACATACCTAGACTATTTTTCTTCTCTACGTCTGTCTCTGCTTCTCTCTACCTATCCCATTCCTCCCTTTCAAATCTTACTTATCATTTCCCCATTCTCTCTCCCTCTCTCTCCCTCCCCCCTCCCCTCTCTCTCTTTCTCTCCTCGCTCTCTCTCTTTCTCTCTCTCTCTCGCTTTCTCTCTCTCTCTCTCTCTCTCTCTATCTCGCTTTCTCTCTCTATCTCGCTTTCTCTCTCTATCTCTCGCTTTCTATCTCTCTCTTTCTTTCTCTTTCTCTTCTCTCTCTCTCTCTCTCTCTCTCTCTCTCTCTCTCTCTCTCTCTCTCTCTCTCTCTCTCTCTCTCTCTTCTCTCTCTCTCTCTCTCTCTCTCTCTCTCTCTCTCTCTCTCTCTCTCTCTCTCTCTCTCTCTCCCTCTCTCTCCTCTCTCTCTCTCTCTCTCTCTCTCTCTCTCTCTCTCCTCTCTCTCTCCTCTCTCTCCTCTCTCTCCTCTCCCTCTCCCTCTCTCCTCCTCTCCCTCTTCCCTCTCCCTCTCTCCCTCTCTCTCTCTCTCTCTCTCTCTCTCTCTCTCTCTCTCACTCCCACTTACACTTTCCCAATCCCCTTTTCGTTTACCCATATATTGCATTCAAATCTCCCCCTTTCGGTTATACGTTCGCTGAAACATGCCATTAACTATATTTCCCTTTTTCTTCAGCCCCCCCCCCCCTCCCTTCGCCATACACTTCGCCGTACGGATAAATCATAAAGCAAAATAACTGGGGACAGAAACGGCCGGTTTGTTAAAATTGTGCCAGGCCCGACCCAATGACTTTTCATAAATACAGACGCAGAAATAAAGGCATATCTGTCTATATATCTGATAGATAAACATTTAACCATCTATTTGCCGGGTAGATGTGCATGTCCAGACTGATAAACATGCATTTATTTCTTTATTTATGTGTGTGTCAAGTATACGAATATTCCTTGGGTCGGACCACGCACAATTCTAACAAACCGACCGACAGACACGAATAACGACGTACATCTAGACAACGAACAGCTCTGACACCAAACTACCAAACTACCAAAGTACCAAAGTACCATCTCGCTTATCTACGGACACATCTACTACCCAAACTACCCAACTACCCAAACTACCCAAACTACCCTTTCAAACGGCTAATCACACAAGGCCATTTTTCTAAACTACTCTCAACGAATACAGCTTTTAATGCTAAATAGATAGAACGATCTAAACAGACACGATAGAATCTTCTCTCTCATTCTATGCTAATTAGTAGATTATCATTCACGCAAATTTCTCCATTAATCAGCTCCGCATGCTTTTTATATAGCAATTAACAACTATATCTATATTCAGACATGCATTTTTTTTTTTAATATACAACATGACTCTCCGAACCAAAATAATATCCAATTAAAAAAAAGAGAAAAAAAATGTCCAATTACAAAAAAAAAAAAAAAAAAAAAAAAAAAAAAAAAAAAATCAATATAAAAACCGTGTACTGTAAGGGCGAATAGATAAATATGATACACAACTGTACACTGCAAGGGAGAAAGAGAAATAATATGATAATACAGATGCCGAGAGAATAATACATACTGTGTCCACATTTTCATAGTCGGACTGCATGCAAAGAAGAGGGGGGGGAGGGGGGGGGGAGAGAAAGAGAGATCGACACGTCAAGACACCGACGAGAAGAATAAAAAAAAACGAATAAATGAATGAATCAATAAATAAGATAAAGCCATGAATCAATAAATAAATAGAAGACATATAAAAAAAAAAATTAAATCACAGATGCATGTCACTTTTGAAGGAGATCAGTGAAGCCTCTCCATCTATTTTTAGAACGTATACATACATTGAAAAAAAAATAATCATGAACACTTTCATTAAAAGACAAACAAATAGAGTTTTTAAAAGAGTTTCCGCTTTAGGACATACACACATACATGAAATCTTAGATAACAGATTTAGGTTAAGTGCACAGACACGCACATGGTCAATGATGCAACGATTATCAACATATGCAATTATTTTGTCATTCGTTTACTGATAACAATATGCAACTCAGAGCTATATATATTTTTTCTAACTAAAACAATAACTTATTACTAATATTTTTTTATCAGACAATGGGGGGGTGAGAAAAAATAAAAGGATATTATTGCAACCATTAAATGCAATCCAATGCAAAGCTGCTTTAGTTATATCATCAAAATGCAATAAAATATAAAATCCAAATATAACCAGAAATAACAATATATTATTTTTCAAGACATAAGATAAGTTAGTCTCATATATTCTCAAGATCCTAAAGATCTATACGTACGTTATTTTCTCAAGACATCTTAAAAAAATATTCCAAAGACGATTAAAATAAACCCGATGCCAATCTATTAAAAAATAAATAATAATAATAAATAAATAAATAAAATAAAGAGCGGCAACGATAATCGAACGCAAGTTGTCGTTTTTTTTTGGCGGGAAAATCAAAAAAACAAAAGAGAGAGAGAGAGAGAGAGAGAGAGAGAGAGAGAGAGAGAGAGAGAGAGAGAGAGAGAGAGAGAGAGAAAGGCGGCAGACGTATGCTCTTCGCCACTTTCTCCATCCTACCCGCTTCATTCTTCCCCTTTCTCTAATCTCACCGCAAACAAGAAATAAGGAAAAGAAAAGAAAAAAAGAGAGAGAAAAGAAAATACAAACCCAATTACGGACTTGAATCGGAGATTTCCTTTTAAGCTCATCATTTCGGAGAGGAAACGAATGACGCTCTGAGTCAATTTTTTGTGTGTGACATCCCTTTTCTTTTTTCTCTTTTTAAATACAATCCGACATCAAGTTCTTCAAAAGCTCGTAATCTAAAGTTAATAAACAGTCTAATAACAAAATCTATCATGGCGCCTAAATTTTTTTTTCTAATCTTTTAGGGAAAATGGTAGTTTCTTTCCATATTCCCTCATAAGCGCGATTAAACTACAAAAAAATGTATGACATCGTAAAATAATAATAATAATGATAATAATAATAATTGAAAAAAACATATAGCATATATATTCAAATAAAAAATGTATGACATCGTAAAATAATAATAATAATAATAATAATAATAATAATAATAATAATAATAATGATAATTAGAAAAAAAACATTTAGCATATATATTCAAATAAAAAATGCATGACATCGTAAATAATATATAATAAATAATAATAATAATAATAATAATAAAACATATAGCATATATATTCAAATAAAAAATGCATGAAAACGTTAAATAATAATAATAATAATAATAATAATAATAATAAAAAACATATAGCATATATATTCAAATAAAAAATGCATGACATCGCAAAAAAAAATAATAATAATAACAATAATAATAATGATAATAAATAAATAATAAAACATGTACATATATATTCAAATAAAAATGCATGACATCGTAAATAATAATAATATAATAATAACAATAAAAAAACATATAGCATATATATTCAATAAAAAATGCATGATCGTTAATATAATATAATAATAAATAATAACAATAAAAAAAATTAGCATATATATTCAAATAAAAAATGCACATCGTTAAATCATAATAATAATAATAATAATAACATTAATAAAAAAAACATATAGCATACATATTCAAATAAAAAATGCACGACATCGTTAAAATCATAATAATATAATAATAACATTATCTAAAAAAAAAAAAAAAAAATAAAACATATAGCATACATATTCAAATACAAACCACGGAAGTTAGATTAGCGAAAAAAAAAAAGTCGCCAACAGCGAAGAATTACAAGGAAGCGTTTCCACGGCCAATAAAACCCTCGCGACGCACACACACTCGTACCCAACGACCGTGCATGACCGTCATGAATACCCCCTCTCCCCTCCTCCCCTCTCCCCCCTCCCCCCCTCTCACTCCCTCTGCCCCGTCCCCCCCCGCGATATAACCATTCCTCTCTCCTCTCTCTCTCTCTCTCTCTCTCTCTCTCTCTCTCTCTCTCTCTCTCTCTCTCTCTCTCTCATCTCTCCTCTCTCTCTCTCTTCTCTCTCACTCCCCTCTCCCTCTCCCTCTCCCTCTCCCTCTCCCTCCCCCTCTCCCTCTCCCTCTCCTCTCCTCTCCTCTCCCTCTCCCTCTCCTCTCTCCCTCTCTCCTCCCTCTCTCTCCCTCTCTCTTCTCTCTCTGGGTCATGACTTTCCCCCCGCCGCCGCATGACCTGCCCTGACCTGCCATCGCCATAAGATCATTTCGAGATCGTTGGGCTTAAACTGCCCCTCGTAGCAATTGCAGCAGCCGCCAGCGCCATGCAAGCCTCTGCCCAGCCAGCCAGTCAGCCGATCGCTGTCATGCAGTCATGGCAAGCACACATCCATATGCCAATCACCTCCGTGCGAACAGATATAAAAAAAAAAAACTCCAGAGAGAAAAATGAAAAAGAGAAAAAAAAGTAAAAAAGGAAAACCGAAAAAAAACAAAAAGGAAAACGAAGAGTATAAAAAAAAAACAAAAGAAGAGCGGGAAACGCGCCCGCACCTCCCATCAGCCAATCACCATTCGCCACGTCAATCACCCGTGCGGCGGCCACTCATAACGCGCTCCATCGACAATCACAGAAGGCCTTCACGCGTGCTGCCTCTGCCTTTGTTTTACCATGCCTATCAGCGGCCAATCACGTGCAAAGTCGCAATGGAAAGTCGTTGAACTCCGACCAATTGCCGGGTTTCTGAATAAAAAAAGGATTTAAAAAATATCTATCTTTTCCAAAAAAAAAAATATATATATATATATATAAATATATCTTTCGACCTATCACACCCGCGAAATCAATCCAAATACGAAAAAAATGGATAAAACAGTGAATAAAATAATTTTTTGCCACTCTTGGATTTACAATCACAGCTCGATAAGAAAAAAAATCTTAAATCAATCACTGACACACACACACACACGTACAAGTCCGCACTCGTACACGCAGACACACACACATAAAAAAGAAAAGATACAAAATAATAATTTCTAAAATTATCTTTCAGTAATTCATAGTTGGAAGAATCAACACTTACTCCCAGTAAAAGGCAGATTTCACGCACATTAACAATCCTAAAACACAACAAACAACTCCCATCCGCCCACTCCTAGCGAGACCCGAACCCACCGCCCACTCCACCCACCCCCACTAAACCACACACTCAAACCCCTACCCACCCGGAACCCCTAAACCACCCACCACCACCCACCCAAACCCCCTTACCCACCCAACCCACCGCCCACCCGGAACCCCTAACACCCAACCCACGAACCACCACTCCAACCCCGCCCACCCGGAACTCCCGACCACCCAACCCACCACCCACCCCAACCACCGCCCACCCTACCCACCCCCCCAACCCCCACCCACCCTAACCCCAACCCCCCAACCCCCCCTCCCCACCCAAAGACCGCCCACTCGAAACCCCGCCCATGCTACCCACCTGTTCTTGGCTCTTGAAAGTAGATGGTCTCGTAGGCGGGGGGCGTCCTGCTCTCCGTCGGGCGTGGGCGAGGGCGGGCACATCGACCTTCTCGGGGCTTTGGCGGCGGCACCGGCTGCGGGCGGCGGAGTGGGCGTTGGCGTGAGTGAGGAGGAAATGGAGAGAAAAAAAAAGAGAGAGAGAGAGAGAGAGAGAGAGAGAGAGAGAAGAGAGAGAGAGAGAGAGAGAGAGAGAGAGAGAGAGAGAGAGAGAGAGAGAGAGAGAGAGAGAGAGAGATAGGAGAGAGGAGGTGAGGAGAGGAGGGAGGGAGGGAGGGGAGGGAGGGAGGGAGAGAGAGAGAGAGAGAGAGAGAAGAGAGAGAGAGAGAGAGAGAGAGAGAGAGAGAGAGAGAGAGAGAGAGAGAGAGAGAGTAGAGAGAGAGGGAGAGAGAGAGAGAGAGAGAGAGAGGAGAGGAGGGAGAGGAGAGAGGGAGAGGGAGAGAGAGAGAGAGAGAGAGAGAGAGAGAGAGAGAGAGAGAGGAGAGAGAGAGAGAGAGAGAGAGAGAGAGAGAGAGAGAGGAGAGAGAGAGAGAGAAGAGAGAGAGAGAGAGAGGAGAGAGAAGAGAAAGGAAAAAAGAAAATTAATAGACAATTAGATACACAGCAGTTTGACAGATGTCCGTGGAGGAGGCGAGACGAAACAGACGGATGAAAATAGAAAGAGGGAGAGAAAAAAAGATAACATTAGTCATTGTAATTTCATATATTTCAAAATACTATAACACAATTCACACATAAAATTATACACAAAACAATACAATTAAGATTCAACTCACCAGTACCACTATATGGCCAAAATGCAAAACAATAACAACAAACGTACAATAACAAAACTAATCAACACAAACCAAAAAAAAAAAAAAACCAAAACCCACAACCAAACAACTAAAACAAAAAACCAAAACCAAACAAAAAAACACTATCAAAGCATTTTTTTAATCTACTTCTTATATACACATCGCGAAAGATAAACACCCAACCAACCAAACAACCAAACAACTAAAAACAACCAAAAAAACAAAAAAAAAAAAAAACACTATCAAAGCATTTTTTTTAAATCTACTTTCTTATATACACATCCCGAAAGACACGGCAGAGTAACAAACAGCCGGTCCTTCTGCGGCTGAGACGGACTTGCAGGGTTTGGACACATCGCCGCCTAGGAGGCCGCTAGTCTGTCCATAATGGTAAATTGCAAAAAAATGGATAATGGTGTGGTTGCAACGTAATGGTAATAATAAATATACAAAAAAACAAAACAAAAACAAAAACAAAAGGAAGATGCAGCAGAAAGGAGGGTAATGAATGTACAATAAAAGAAATACAAACAGAGACGCATATACATGTATATACGCACGTATGCATACATACATACATACATACATACATATACACTGCACAAAGATCAACCTTCATCGACCATTTTACAGAAGGAAGAAGCACGAAAGAGAGGAGAAAAGAGAGAGGCAAAGGAGAACGCAAAATACAATGAGAATAAATCAAATAAATTCAACTTACGACAGCATACGCGCGAAGCCACAAGACTATCAGATTCGCCAAGATTAGCGAGCGACAAAAAAAAAAAACGCTTGCAACAACAACAAAAACAACAACACAACAACAACAACACAACAAAACACGCAACATGATCATCGTCATTAAACAACAACGACAAACGAACGACAAACGACAGCCAATGAACAAGAACAACAAGGACAGCCGACAGGACAAACGCATTCCAGGGGAGAGTGAAGAGGTGAGTGAGAGAGAGAGAGAGAGAGAGAGAGAGAGAGAGCAGGAGACGAGAGAGAAGATGTGAAGAGAGAGAGAGAGAGAGAGACGCAGAGAGAAGAGAGAGAGAGAGCGAGGAGGGAGGAGGAAAGAGAGAGAAAGGAGAGAGAAAGAGAGAGAAAAGAGAGGAGAAAGAGAGAGAAAGAGAGAAGAGAGAGAAAAGAGAGAGAAAGAGAAAGAGAAGGAAAGAGAGAAAGAGAAAAGAGAGAAAGAGAGAGAGAAAGGGAAGAGAAAGAAGAAAGAGATAAGAGAAAGAGAAGAGAAAGAGAAGAGAGAAAGAAGAGAAAGAGAGAAAGAGAAGAAAGGGAGAAAGAGAAAAAGAGAGAAAGAGAAAAAGAAGAGAAAGAGAAAAAGAGAGAAAGAAGAAAGAAAGAAAGAAAGAAGAGAAAGTGAAAGAGAAAAGAAGCCAGGAAACGAGAAACTAAACAAAACAACAGACACATGAACACGCCCCCCCCCACCCTCGCTTCCGCACAAGAGTGGCCGGCCGCATAGGGCTTCTTACACGCCAGTTAAGCCCATAAACGGGGTAGTCAAATAGGCAATGGAAATAATGGCTCCCAAAAGAATGGGTCGCTTAACAGAGGATGTGCACGGCTGTGGGCGCCCAAACGGGAGAGGGTGGCGGGAGGGAGTGTGGATGTAAAATGCGGGGTCGACAACACAAGTACAGCAAAACACATACCCGTGACCGCGTGTGTGTGAGTGGGTAAACAAATATTATAATGTGTACATTGCATACATGTATATTGTGAGTACATAACTCTCACACTATCATATATAATTAATATTTATATAGTATATGCCTATATTATGATAGTATATAGTATTATATATATAGTATATATATATATATAATAGTAGTATATATTATATATATGCATACATACATACAATAAACATCATATACTAACATACAACATATATACATGCATACAGATATTGCATACATACATACAATATTCATTGCATACAATATATATATTTATAATATAATACTTATATTTATGTATTCAGTATATATAATATATATAACAGTGCATACATATAATATATATATATAATATAATAGGTACGTATATATATATACTATATATATATATATAATAAGATTTATATATGAGTATAGTATGTATGTATATATATAATACACAACACATCACACACACATCACTACACACACACACACACTTCAGCACACATCACACACACACACACACACACACACACAGCACACAGCACTCACACACACACACATTGTCGTATGTGTTTTTGCGGATCCTACGAGCACACACACACACACATACACACCACACACGCACACACATAGGCAGTGATGGAGGCATAGGGAACGCATCACAATCGGAACAGGGCATGCGAACGAAGAAAACAAAACATAAACAATGGCAATCGGCATAAACAGCAGGCTTGCTTTGTCCAACCATGCTCATGGGACATTTGGAACAAGAGAGCAAGGAAGAGAAAAGAAGGAAAGAGAGAAAGAAGACTAGGAGAAGAAGAATGGGGGGGGAGAGAATGGGAGGGAAGGAGAGAGAGGGAGACAAGGCGGAGAGGGAGAGGGAGAAGGGAGAGAGAGAAGATGAGAGAGAGAGAGAGAAGAGAAGGGAGGTAGAGAGATGAGGAAGAGAGAGAGACGAGAGAGAGAGAGAGAGAGAGAGAGGAGAGAGAGAGAGAGAGAGGAGAGAGAGAGATGAGAGAGAGACGGGCGACAATGAAACGTATAAAAAATTAAAAAACGCATACTTCGAAAGAAAGAGAAAGAAGAGAAAAAGAGATAAGACAGAAAGAAGAAATCAAGAAAAAAAAAAGCAGAATATTCACAGAACAGAGCAAAGAGAACAAGAAAGACGAGAGCAGCAGAGAAAAGGGAGAGAATAAATACGAGAGGACCAAGATTACGCTCAGGCTAAAAAATAGCATCAAAGTTCCCATTGGAGAGACAATGCATAGCGGAGATACGCTACATATTAGGTGCCAGGGAGGCAGATGGAGGGGAGAGGGGAGAGGGAAAAGGAATGGAGAGAGAGAGGAAATGGGAGAGGGGGAGGGAGGGAGGGAGGGTGAGGGAGGGTTAGGGAGGGAGGAGGAGGGAGGAGGGAGGGGAGGAGGGAAGAGAGGAGAGAGAGAGAGGGAGGGAGGGAGGGAGAGAGGGAGGGAGGGAGGGAGAGAGGGAGAAGGGAGAGGAGAGGGAGAGGGAAGAGTGGAGGGCGAGAGGGAGAGGGAGGGAGAGAGAGGAGAGAGCAGAGGAGGAGAGAGAGAGAGAGAAGAGAGAGAGAGAGAGAGAGAGAGAGAGGGAGAGAGAGACGAGAGAAGAGAGAGAGAGAGAGAAATGGAGAGGGGAAGAGAGACTGGGGCAGGGAAGGGAGGGAAGGGAGGGAGGGAGGAGAGGGAGGGAGGGGAGGAGGGGAGGGAGGGGAGGGATGG
The DNA here is from genome assembly GCF_003789085.1 of Penaeus vannamei. Lineage (NCBI taxonomy): Eukaryota > Metazoa > Arthropoda > Malacostraca > Decapoda > Penaeidae > Penaeus > Penaeus vannamei. The sequence continues at coordinate 444,835 of NW_020869459.1, forward strand.
GGGAAGGGGAGGGAGGGGAGAGAAGGAGAAGAAGAAGAGAAAAGAAGGAAGATATAGGAGAGAGAGAAATCGAAGAGGCGAGGAGGTGGAGGGAGGAGGAGGGAGCAGGAGAGGAAGGGAGGATGGAAGGAGGGAAGACGGGGAAGGAGGGAAGGAGGGAGGGAAGAGGGAAGGGATGGGAGGGAGGGGAGGGAGGGAGGGACGGGGGAAGGGGGGAGGGAGGCGAGGGAAGGAGGGAGGGAGGGAGAGAGAGAGAGAGAGAGACGAAAAGAGTATGACAGAAAGAGAGAGAGAGAGACGAGAGAGAGAGAGAGAGAAGAGAAGAGGAGAGAGAGAGAGAGAGAGAGAGAGAGAGCAGAGGAGGTGAGAGGAGAGGAGACGAGAGAAGGGAGGAAACAAGAGAGAGAGAGAAAACACGAGAAGAGAAGCAGAAAGCAGAGAGAGGGGAGAGAGAACGAGAGAGAAGGGTCTGACATTAGAAGGGAAAGAGGAGAAAAAGAGAAAGAGAGAAGAAAGAGGAAGTTAGGGATAGGAAGAGAGAAGAAAGGGAGGGAGTGAAGGATGAAGTAGAGAAAGAAGGGGGAGGTTAGGGAGGCGAGGGAGTAGAGGAAGAGAGAGAGAGAGAGAGGGAGAAGAGAGCGGGAGGAGAGAGAGAGAGTAGAGGGAGTGAAGAAAAGAAGAGAGAGAGAGAGGAGAGAGAGAGAGAGAGAGAGAGAGAGAGAGAGAGAGAGAGAGAAGAGAGAGAGAGAGAGGAGGAGATGAGAGAGGAGCACGAGAGAGTGGAGAGAGAGAGAGAGTGAGAGAGGAAGAGAGTAGAGACGGGAGAGAGAGAGACGTGAGTGGAATGAGAGAGGAGATGAGAGAGAGGAATGAGAGAGAGAGAGAGAAAGAGAGAAAGAGAGAGAGGAGAAAGAGAGAGAGAGAGAGAGAGAGAGAGAGAGAGAGGAGAGAGAGAAGAGAGTCAGAGTAGAGAGAGAGGAGAGAAGAAGAGAGAGAGAGAGAGAGAGAGAAAAAATGAGAGAGAGAGAGAGGAGGAGAGAAGAGGAGAGAGAGGAGAGAGAGAAGAGAGAAGAAGAGGAGAGAAGAGAGAAAAGAAGAGAGAGAGAGAGAGAGAGAAGAGAGT
>NW_020869460.1:0-2500 GCF_003789085.1 Penaeus vannamei
TTCTCCCCTCTCTCTCTCTCTCTCTCTTTTCTTCTTTCTTCGTCCCCCCCCCTCTCTCTCCCCTCTGTCTCTCTCTCTCTCTCTCTCTCTCCTCTCTCTCTCTCTCTCTCTCTCTCTCTCCTCTCTCTCTCTCTCTCTCTCTCTCTCTCTCTCTCTCTCTCTCTCTCTCTCTCTCTCTCTCTCTCTCTCTCTCTCTCTCTCTCTCTCTCTCTCTCTCTCTCTCTCTCTCTCTCTCTCTCTCTCTCTCTACTCTCTCTCTCTCTCTCTCTCTTCTCTCTCTTCTGTAACAGTAATATTCATTAATATTGATGATGATAATGAGATAATAATGATTATAATAATAATAATAATAATAATAATTAGAATTATGATAATAATTACAATAATAATACAGATAAAGATAATGACTATAATAATGAAAATGATAATAATGTTAAAAGTGATGATAATAACTTATATAAATATTCAATAAACATATTCAAATATGTATAAATATAAACACACAGACACGTGTATGTGTGTAGCTATATCAATGACCATGTTTGTATGTATGTACGTATGTAAGCATGTATATATGTATGTACGTATATTTGTGTGTATTAATGCATCCATGTATTTATGTATGCATGTATGATTTTAAAAGAAAATAAAAATCAGTTTGCTTAGTCACGACCGATTCGCCTCCCCAGTGAACAGAACAACACCCCGCCCATTCATGCATCCATCCCCCTCTATCCCAGAACACGAGAACGCTTAAAACACCCGATTCCGCTTTGAAGAGAGACCCGCAGAGGGCGAGAACAGAGAGCCCCCCCTCCCCACCCACCCACCCACCCCTCCGCCCACGCCCAAGAAAGGAGCGAGTGGGTCTGCCGGCCCGGAACGACGCCCACGCAAGGAGCGAGAGAGACCCCCGGCCGTGTAAGGTAGCGGAAAGCGAGTGTTGCCGCAGTGCGTCTTGCTGTATTGACTGGTAACATACGCTGGACGCCAGGTGGGCCTTCTCTCGGAGGACGGGCGGGCTAATGGGCGCTCTAATGGCTCGCAAATGGAATGGAGGAGCGGGGGGTGGTGTATGGGGGGGGGGAGAAGGATTTGCATGGGTATGGGTACGTGGGTATAGGTCTTTATAAGTTCATATAAACGGGCATAATAAGATGGGAACAGAAAAAACAATACTAACGTATATTAACACACACATTCATATACTAATGAATATGGACACACATACATAAACATAATCATATATTCATAAATATCAACACAAAAACACACATGTGTGTATGATATGAAAGTATATTAATATATATATATATATATATATATATAACTACTAGTATATATATATTATAATATACGTATACTTTATGATATATATAGAGGAGGGGGGATAGGACTATACTTATATATATAGTATATAATTATATAATATATATATATATACTATAATATATATATATAACATATACTATTATGGTAATATATATACATATATAGGAAATATATAGAGCATGTATAGATAATTATATTATATATTATAGTATAAGTATAAGGTATATATATATATAATATAAATATAGAAGTGTATAATAAAGAACAGCGAGCACACACACACACACACAGTACACACACACACGACACTGCCACAGCACACACACACACACAAGCCCACACAGCAGGAGCACATCACAACATACATATATGATATAGTACGTAGTAGTATATAGGATAGTATATATGAGTAGTGAGTAATATATGAATATATGTATATATAGGGTAATAGTAAGATATAACAGGTATCAATGACATACATACGAATGATATACATGGCATGGGCAATACATAAGTACATACATAGATAATATAGATAGAGATGATCAATATATAATAGAGTATAGTATAATATGAGTAGTACTAAATATATAGATATATATAGTATATAATAGTAATAGTAGGTATAATGATACGACCATACAACACATACGTACATACCGACACGGCACAAACACAGCGACAGCGACACACACACAGACAACACACGACAGAGCGAGAGGTTGCGGCGTTCAGTCCGTGGGTAACGCACCACACACCACACAACTAAAACACACTCACCACACAGCAAACACACAGTTAGGTCCACACACACACATCAACACAACTCACAGAAACACACAACACACACACACGACACACACAAATAATGTTATTCCTGAGACACGCAAACACTACGCACACATACATAATTATATATATACATATATGATATATCTAGATAATATATATATATGATATATATAATATAATATATATATATGTATATATATATATCATATTTCATATATATATAAGTTAGGCTTACATGTATATATATAATAGTTATATATATATTATATATATATATAGTATATAGTATAATATATTATCATCATATATATATACTGACTACCAATTATATATAGTATAGTATAGATATATAGGTATATAATTGATAGCTGGGATG
>NW_020869460.1:7500-18297 GCF_003789085.1 Penaeus vannamei
GGTTATTATTATGATTGTTATTATTATTTATGGGTTATTATTGTTATGATTATTATTGTTATTATTATTATTGTTATTATTATTATTGTTTATTTTATTTATTATTGTTTATTTTTATCATAACTTTATTATTCTTATTTGTTGTTATCATTATTGTTATTGTTTTGAAGATAATTATTATGTTATTGTTATTATCTAGTTATCTCTTGATTATTATCTATTTGTGTATTGAAGATTATTATCTTATTATTGTGTATTCGTTATTGATTATTTATTGTTTATGCGTTATGTATTGTTGATTGATTATTATGTGTTATTATTATTATTGTTATTGTTATATATTTTGAGTTATTATTATTATCTTTTTTATTGTTAGGATTATATTATTATTATTGTTATTATTTCTATCTGTTTTGATTTTATTGTTGATTATTGGATCATGTGGATGTTTCTATTATTATTGTTATTGATATTAATGTTATTATTATTATTGTAAGTTATTGTTATTGCTGGATATTTATTGTATTATTGTTGATTATTATTTTATTATTATTATTGTTATTATTGGTTATTATGTATGTATTATTCTATTGATATCGGAATTATCATTTTTACTGGAATTATTGACATTTATTATTATTATCAAACTATCATTATTATTATCGAAAGGTCTGGTATTATTTTCCATGGTATTATGCGATTACTCATTCATGTATTTAGACTATGTATTGATTGTTGATTGGATTGTTATAGCACATAATCAATAATAGAAGTAAAGGAATGAATAAGTCGAATTGAATGAAGGTAAGTAATAATAGGATAAGTGTATAGATAATAGATAATAATAATGAGTTAAAAGTCGGCCACACATTGCAAAGTGATTTCGTCGAGGTAAATCATCCTTGAAAATACCGAAGCAATATGAAATGGAATGGAAAGCATAATGACCAATATGCAAATGAAGGTAATCCAGCAGGACCACCAGTATATTAACAGAAAAAAGGAGAATTCAAAAGACAAGAATTATCAGATCCAAGATTTGATAAGACAAACAAAACTCCTTAAGACTTACATTTCTTCACTCCCATGTATAAGATCCAAGATTTAATAAACCAAGCAAAACTCCTCAAGACTTTTACATTCCTTCACTCCCATCGACTCGAGAGATAAGATTTCTCCCAAAGAACATTCCAGACACAGAGCTTTAAATCCCAGCTGTTTGCAAGATGAACAAGCCCAGGCACTCTACATTGAACACGGGAATCAATGTTGAACGTGAGGCTTCTTTGTGTCTCACGCAAATCAACTCCAGTTTGGATTTTTCAAAGCGTGGATCTTCGTCGAAGGGAAGATGCGATGGAAGACAGGATTCAGGTTCTGGATCATCTTGGGAACCTATGAACGGTTTATAAATGGTTTAATGTTATTATGTAGTTTACATCAATTATTATTTCTATTGTTGGTTAGTTGCTGTTGGTGTTTGTGTTGTTAGCTTTCAATTAATTATTATCATTATATATGCATTGTTATTTGCATATATATTTATTTTTATTTGTGCATGATCATTATTCGTTAATGCATATTATTCTATTAGATTCATTATCTTAATTCCATTTTATATACAGTATCAGTTTTCAATTTATGCGCATTTAGTGAATTAGTCTATATGTTAGTCATTATCTATTATCATTATCATGTGATCATTATCATTCATCATTCATGTCATGCAGATCCCTTATCATCATGTCATGCATTGTATCGATTCATTCATCATCATCATCATCATCATCATCATTCCATCATCATCATCATATTATATTGTTGCTATGCATGTCAATCAGTTTTATAGTAATAGTGGCTATCATTATCATTATATGGTTTGTGTATATTTCCCCTCCAGATATAAGTTGATTTTTTTTCTTATCAGTTTTGTGGCCAAGAAAGCACAATGCTTAATCTACAACATGGCATATTTCTGTGAACGTGGGCGAAAGCAGACCCAGATGTAATCTACACAAGTGGCATATTTCTGTGAACCTATATTGCCATTTAGTACGTGTTATACATATAAGTAAGTAATTTGAGCTTTACTCTGATAATAAACCAACATAACTGTATACAAAATATGCTAAAGATGTAAAATATTTGCACATCAGAAACATTCTTCAATTGGCCGGTTTGTTAAGATTGTGGCGGGATGCCCGGACCCAAAGGAATATTCGTATACTTAGACATACATAAATAAGAAAATAAATGCATATTTTCAGTCTGGGACATTGCATATGCTACCCGGCAATAGATGGTTAATATGTTTGTAATATTACACTTGCTCATAACGCATATAATTAGAACAAGCATATGTTTCCTTGATATAATTCTTGTGCATGTGGGTTTATGAAATGAGTCATAATATGGGCTCGTAGATCGGGCTCTAGGGCAGCAATTTTTAACAACATCGTGCGGTCCAGCGAGTTATATGGTCCTTTAAAGAATACAGAGTTTTTATTCATATTCCTATTTCCTATCCGCGGATCGCTTCGTTTGGCCAAACCAATACCTTTATGACACCAGGGAGAGAGAGACGAGGCGGAGAAGCTGTTACATTTGGTGTAATATGATGTGATTCATGATATGTTCGTAGTGGGATTAGGTTATAATGTGATGTGATGTGATTTATGATGGGATATGTGTGTGGTGCGATATAATGTGATTTATAATGGGTTTGTTCGTGTTGTGATATAATCTGATTTGCAGTGCGATATATTGTGGCCTATAATGTGATATGATATTATAATGTGATATAATGAGATATACTGTGATTCATAATGTGATTTGCTTGTAACGTAATATAGTGTGATCTACGTAATACGCATGCAATCTGAATATAATGTGATTTAGAATGTGATATACCTACACCGTGAACCTTATACTGGGATAGGATATAAAATACCTACACGGTGAACCTTATACTGTGACAGGACAAAAAAATATATAACATGAAATAACGTATATAAAATCCGATATACTTCCAAGGCAAGTGTCACTCAGTGCCAGCAGAAGCGCGGCACCAAGACGGCCTTCACAAGACGTCCTGTGTGTGAACGTAAGGTGAACGGAGTGACGTGAACAGGTGGGCGGGTTTGTCCAGCAGTATAAGCTGAATGGGTCATATGGTGTGTGAGTGGGTGTTGTGCACGCGTCCGAAAAAGTAGTAGCTAGGCGTACATAGAGATGTGTGCTAGAGAGCTTTGCGCATTAAGAGTGTTGTGGATTTTCGGTTTTTTTGCTAGTATAAACTAAGGATGTGTTTTTGAATTCGTAGGAAAGTGTTCGTGGATACTGTGTCTCTGGGAAAGGGAGTTAAGGGTGGGTGCTTTGATGATTTATATCACGTGATTTATGGTAGTGTATATATATAATTATCTATTATCTATATAGGTGCGCTAACTTGATACTACTTATTGAGCGTATGTATATAATGATTTAGGTATATGTTATAAGGTGATTTTAGATGATAGTATATTGTGATATTATATGTGAATTATGATTATATATATATTTTATATTGAAAGATGACCAACATATATAATATTCTGGAGTATTATAATCTAGTATATTGAGTACATATTTATTTACTTAAGTGGTATTAGTATATTTAGATATATATATTAGCTTTAGATAATAGATATTATTTACTATATATTATATTAGCATAGTCAATATAATTTATTACAATCTACTTAGTATGGTATATATAGGTTATAAGTACAGATCATAATACTCACAACTTTGTATTAGTCGTATTTTATTCATCTCACTAATATCCGCTTAGATTGTCGTCAATATATATTATCACACTATTATACTATAAAATTACCTAATAGATATGATTATATACTAATATATATATATATTATAGTGTACTTATTAGTGCAGTAAGCGCTGCAAAATTTATATTCGGGGAAAGAGTTAAGATATGTATGATATATTCTTATAAATATAGGTATATATATATGCCCGTTATATATATACTATAATAGTCACTATTGGTTAGGGTTATTAATATGTAAAGTGGTTTAATAATTAGTAGTTATATAGGTATTGTATAATATATATATTAATTATAATTATATTAGTTATATGGTCCTGTATAATTATAGTAGGTGGTATTATATATATATATTGGCATGTTATGTATATTGTATATTTAGTAGGTATCTGCGAAATTTAATCCAGTACACGTATATGACGTAATATGATAGACTCCAAAATATTATCGTTTTTTCTAAACGTTATATATGGTAGGTAATTGGTCAAGGGCATATCAATATACTAAGAATTGATGGAGTATATGGTAATATAATAGGGAAATTATATATATAGTTATGAATATGTAAATATCACTCTAATTGATAAATCCACGGCGAATATCGAAGAGGAGAGAGATGACAGAGAAGAAGCGGAGATGTTGAAGAAGACGATGAGAGCACGTAGAGGTAGAGAGAGGGTGCATTTGGACGAGAATTAGTTGAAGGGGGGAAGAGAAGGTATGGTATGAGATGGAGGAGAGGAGAAATTACACACACGAGTTACGACGTGGGCTTGGTTGGGTTAGGTGCGGTGACTTGTGTTCGGTTTTAGGTTGGTTAGGTTAGGTAAAGCTGCAAATTTAAAACCAGGAGGACGTGTGCCAAAGTTTCGTTTTCTCCACATTAAACTTAGATCGTAAATCACTCTAATCTAACGATGGTTAGGCAGTAATCGTGCAATTTTGGGGAGGTTATGGTAGGGTTACGTTGGTTAGGGTTTAGTTTATGGTAAGGAATGTTCATTAGGGTTAGGTCTTAAGGCTCAAATTTAACCGCAGGGAGTAGCTCACATTTGCGTTTTCTCCACTAAAGCTCTAGATCAGTCAAATTGTAACACTCTAATCGCACGATAGGTTATCAGTTACCACTAAAGCATCCTTCAGTTGCCAATTTGGTGAGAGGTTAGGTTAGGTTAGCGTCATTTGGTTTAGCGTTAGGTTGGATTACGTGTTTAGGCGTCTTAGGGGCTCAAATTAACCAGGAGAGCTCGCAAATTATCGTTTGTGCTCACCTAAACTTGATTCGTAAATGCAACTTCATAAACTCGCACGATAGTTACAGTACGGATGGGCTTGTTCATGCAATTTGGGGAGGTTGCGTATTAGGTTCGTCGCGTTGGTTAGGTTATTGGTTAGGTTAGGCTCTTTAGGTTACGGGTTAGGGGCGCTGCAAATTTACCAGAGAAGACTACCAAGATTTCGTTTTGCTCCAGCATAAACATTGATCGTAAAGATAACTCTAATTCTCAGAGTAAGTTACAGGTATTCCGTGCAATTTGGGGGAGGGTTAGGTCTTAGGTTACGCCTTGGTTGGGTTAATTGGTTAGGGTTAGTGCATATATTTATGCCAGGGGACTCGGCCGCAAATTTTCGTTCTTTCTCAGCATCACTTGATTGTCGTTAAATTGCAGGGCTCTCTAATGCCGGGGCACGATAGGGTTACAGTACCGGTGGGCAATTTGGGGAGGTTAGTGTTCGGTTACGTTTGGAGGAGTTAGGTTAGTTAGGGTTCAGGCCTCTAAACGCCACCGCTCCCGACACCCCTAAGGTTCCCTCAGAATTTCTCAACCCTACACCAAGACCGAGACCCTTCTCCCCACACAATTGTTGCAGTCTCATCCTCCCTACAAGGGCCAATACCGGACCTCTACACTCGATAGCGACATCTACAGCTCAACCTAAAACCGGCCGGAAAAACTCAAGTAGGGCCCTCCCCCCCCTGATAATACTAAGATAACCCAAATACAACACACAGATGAACCTGGTTAGCAGAGTACAGGCCTGAGTAAGCAATCGGGGCTCTGGATAGCGGGCGGCCCGTTCCGGGTGCCCTGGAGAAATAAGGCTGACAATGCAACGGGAAGCAGCTGGAGAGCGGCGGGGCGTGCGGGCGTTGCGGGGCGTGCGGGCGTCGCGGTGCCTGATGTAGCGGAGGTGAGGGCTCGCGTAGTGAGAGGCGTAGGGCTCTAGGCTACAGGAGTGGATAGGTGGGAATATAGGAGCAGTTCGTATGTGTAAGTTCTGTGCGTTCCTTGTTTGGGTTACGCTTTTGAGTGGCCGTCGGCTGCCTCTCTTCTATACGTCGGCTGTTTGTTTCGTTGTTGTATAGTGTTTCTTCGTGTTATCTGTTTGGGTGGGGTAGGTTGGTTTTGGTTATGGGGGGGTTATTCGTTTGGTGGTTTGTTTCGTCTCATATTATTTTTAGGGATGCAGTTCTGTTCAGTTGTTGGGAGGTATTCCTCTGTGCGAATAGAGAAATTTTTTCGGGTATTTTCTTACCGGCACGTTATATTTCTTGTGATCTGATATCGGGGTTTCTGGGGGTGTTATAATACTCTTCTGGCTCACTCTAGAGTGTTCTCATCTCTGCTCTTCTAGGTTGGTTGGTCCCTTATCAGAGTGATCCTTATATTTATGGTTATGCGCAAATTTTGGGATTTGTTGCGGTAGGTGTCCAGTCGCATTTCTACTTTGTGTTTTTGGTTTCTGGCGTTTATTCTTGTATGGGTATCGTGCTAGTCCTTTTAGCTGTTTAGGTTTCTAGCATTTATTCTTTATTGTGTCTTTTGTTTTCGTTTTTAGCGTTTATTCTTTATGGTGTCTCACCTCTTTTCTTTTTGTTTTATAGCGTTTATTCTTTATAGTGTCTGCTCTCTTTTGTTTTCCGTTTCTAGGGGTTATTCTGCTCTGTTGTCTCTGGTTTATTCTTTTTGGTGTTTATTCTCTCTGTGTTCACCTGCTTCTCTAGTTCCCCCTCTTTGGCCTCGTCTGTCTTTCTATCTCTATTGTCGCATGTTTCTCTCGTTTATTCTTTCCGGTGTCTGCTCTCTCTCTCTTCTCCGGCTTCTAGCGTTTATGCTTTATGGTGTCTATTCTTCCAGCGTTTATCCTCTCTGTTCTCTTGTTTCTCTGTGTCTCGCGTTCCTCCTCTCTCTCTCTCTCTTCTGTCTCTGTCCTGTCTTCTGTCTGTCTCTCTCTCTCTCTCCTCTTTCAATCTCTCATCTCTCTCTCTCTCTCTCATGTATTGTACTCTCTCTCTTTCTCTCGCATCCATGCTCTCTCTCTCTCTCTCGTCTTCTTTCTATCTCTCTGCTCTTTCGTCTCATCTCTTCTCTCTGCGTCTTCCCTCTTTCCTTTTCAATATCTCTCTCTCGTTATCATCTTCTTTCTCTTCTCTCTCCTTCTTTCCTGTTTTCTGCCTATCATTCTTTACCTGTGTCGTCTCTCTCTCTCTCTCTCTCTCTCTCTCTCTCTTCTTCCTTCTCGTCCTCCTCATTCTCTCTCTCAATCTCTCCGGTCTCTTCTGCAGTCTCTTTCTCTCGTCTCTCGTGTCTCCTCTCGGCCTCACTCCGCAAGTCACATTTGTATACCTCATCGCTCGCAGTCTATCTCTTTCATTTATCCAGTGGGTTGCGAAGTACTCCTCTCCAATTTTCGTTTTCACCTGCCTTCAACATAAAGTATTCGATATGTAGATATCACTTCTAATAGTGGTCCTGTGATGTGGTAAGAGGAGATTAGAGGCTTAGGCAGTAACCGTGTGGCATTTTTGGTGGTAAGGCTTTAGGCTTAGGAATTACGATTGTTGTTAGGCCCCGGTTTAGTGTTAGGTTAGGGGTCTTAGAGTTAGGTTAGGCTTATGGGCTCAAATTTATCACCCATGGAGTAACTAGCGCAAATTTCGTTTTGGGGCTCAGGGCTAACTTTGATCGTAAGAGTTTTCAGCGTCTATATGCTACCGATAAGGTTTGAGGCAGTAGGCGGCGAATGCAATTTGGGAGGTCTTAGGTTTATATGGGGGGAGGACGGTTGAGCGAGTTGGTTGTAGTGTTAGTGTTAGGTTATGGTTAGGTTATGCGGTTATCTTAGGTTCTGCAAATTTAAGCAAGGAGGCAGTCGGTGTGCAGATACTGCGCAAATTTCGTTTCTCTCTCCGAGCATAAACTTGTGTCTTGGATCGTTAAGTCAGGCTGTTCTATATCCACGATAGGTTGTATCTTAGTACGCCTGGCAATTGGTGGGGAGGTTAAGGAAGTTAGGTTCGTTCTTGGTTAGGGGTTGTAGGTTACGGGTTAGGTTAAGGTTAGGTGGAAGCATGCTCAAAATTTAAGCGGCTGCCAGGAGACGCTGCCCGGCAATAGGATTCGTGTTTCGTGCAACCCGCTAAACTTGTCGATCGTATATTCTCTCTCATACCATACGTAGATGGCTTGCTGCGCATCGGGATATACGGCTTAGTGCAGTAGGGCCGGTACTCTGCATATTTTGGCAATTTTGGGGAGGCTTAGGCGTTAGGTTATCGTTGGTGCGTAGGGTAGTGTTAGGTTTACTGAGGTTGACCAGTGTTCGCGTTATTCCGGTCGCTTATGGGCCCCGCTCAATTTAACAGCATGGCCGGTTACTCTGTACGCAAATTTCGTTTTGCTTCCACATAAACTTGATGCGTGAAACTCCACTTCTATGGCCGACGATTAGGTTAGCAGTACCGTCTGTAATTGTTGGCGGAGGTTAGGGTTAGGTTCGTTTGGGTTGAGGTTAGGTTTAGCCGGTAAGGATTCAGCGTTTAGGCTTTAGGTGGCTCATATATTTGGGCGCAGGAGAGCTGCCAATAATTATTCGGCTTTTCTGTGCACCATCAAATTGATCGTATTAATGCACTCTATGCACGTGCCAGCGATAGGGTTATAACAGTAGCCGTGGCATATTTGGGGAGGTAGGTTAGGCCTACGGCTTTGGTTCAAGGCTTTAGGTCTAGACGTTAATGGTCCTTAGGTTTCGGTCTTTCTTCTCTTTATCGGGTCTTTGGTTTCTCCTGATTATCTAGTGTATCTGCAATTTAGAGTTGGTCGGCTCAGTTTTGAGACTCCAAATTTCGATTTTCTGTCCTGCCATAAGGCAGGGTAAACATTGTATCGTGACACACATGCAAGGCTGGGGGCTAATAAGTCGGGTACTCTCCAGCGATTATGGTGGTTAGCAGTACGGGCTTCCTCTGTCTGCAATTGTGGGGAGGGTTAGGTTATGTTTAGGCGTTTAGTCTGGTGTTTGTGTTTTCGCGTTGGCGGACTATTGGCGGTTATGGTTAGGGTTAAGGCGTAGGTTAGTGTTAGTCGTGAAGCTCGCAAATTTTAACCGTGCATTCTGGAGACCTCCAATAATTTCGTATTTCTGCTACCATACAAGCTTGACTACCGTCCTGCATGGAAGTGCACGCTAATTGTGTTCGCTAGGCCGATGGTGAGCGTTGCGTCCCTTACAGTACCTGGGTTCAATCTTTGGGTGACGGTTAAGCTTCACGTTTTTTTAGTCGGATTACGTATTTGGTTTTACGTGGGATGTTGGATAGGGTTAGGTTAGTGTTAGGCTCTTTCACTCTTTCGCCTTATCATATTTTAGCTCAGGAGCTTACGCTTTCGCATATATTTTCGTGTCTTTCTGCCTGTTGGTGCACATTACTTAACTTGAATCGTAAATTCAGGTTTCAGGCTCTAATCCATCGGATATGGGTAGCCAGTACGTGGCATTTGATTGGCAATTTTTGGGTGGAGGTTTAGGTTAAGGTTTTTCTTACGTTCTTTGTGTATAGGTTGTAAGGTTATGGTTAGGTTAGGTTATGAGGTTTAGGGTTGTCCTCCCCACTTGGACTCAAAATTATAAACGCAAGGAGATCTGGTGGCCCAAATTTCGTTTTCGTGACATAAATTAATCGTAAATCAGCTCTAATCACTCATGCCGATAGGTTTGAAGTCAGTACTGCTGCAATTTGGGGAGATGTTAAGGTTTAGGTTACCGTTTGGTTAGGTGTTAGGTTATCGGGTTAGGTTTGCTGCAAATTTAAGCGGGCAGAGTGGAGCTCAATTAATGCGTTTTGCTCGGACATTAATACGCTTGCACTGCGTCAAATGGCAGCTCTAAATTGCCTAGGCGATAGGTAGGCTAGTAGGGCCTGCAATTTGGGGAGGTTTAGGTTGGTTAGCGTTGGTTAGGTTAGGTTGAGGGTTAGGATAAGGTTAGGTGCTGCAAATTTAACCAGAGAGAGCTCTCCAAATTTGGCGTTTCTCTGAACCCCGGGTCAAATCTCTCTTCGGGTGCTGGTTTCTCCCTTCTCCTCTACTCTCTTCTCCTGGATTATTCTTTCCTAGGCGGGTCGTCTCTTCTCTCTCTCTGCATTTCTGTTTTCTAACCGGTTGTTATTTTCTCTGGGGGCGACTTTTCTCTCTGCGGGTCGCTTCTCTCTCTCTCCTTTCTCCTCGTTGGTGACTGTTCGAACGGGGGAAATTGGAGGATGGGTCGAGGGCGGAGGGGGAAGAGGATCAAGGAAAAAGCATAACGCACTGAAAAGGGGGAAATAGATAATGTTAAATGCAAAAGAAGAAAAGAAAGAGACGAGGCGAGAGAGAGAGAGGAGAGAGAGAGAGGACAGACAGACAGGCCAGACAGAGACAGACAGACAGAAGAGAAGAGAGTTAGTAACGATACCCAGAAAGAATAATCGCAGAAGGAGAGAGAGGGAGAAAGATAAGGAAAGAGAGATATTGAGAGAGAGAGAGTAGAGAGAGGAGAGAGAGGAGGAGAGAGAGAGAGGAGAGAGAGAGAGAAGAGGATGAGAGGAAGAGGAGAGAGAGACGAGAGGAGAGACAGACAGAAGACAAGAGAGAGAGAATAAAAATAAACAATTGGCGGTCCCTTGATTAGCGGATCTTGAGTCT
>NW_020869460.1:18324-20824 GCF_003789085.1 Penaeus vannamei
GGGTCCATCCAGAAGCAAACACCCACAACATCCACACACACAGAACACACAAAGAAGAAAACACACACATACACACAGACACACACACCACACATCACACAGAGAAACCAATTAATGCACACACAATCTACTACATCACACACAGAGCACAGCGGATACACACACAAACACAACAGCACAAAAACATATAATATAATAATAATAATAAATATAATATAAAAATAAAAAAAAAAAAAAAACCCTATACGTATATATATAGTATAAATACTAAATAATGTATAAATGTAATACGTATGTCGAATAACTAATATTATAATTAATAACCCTATAAATATATAGTAAGAAATTATATAGGGGGACATAAACCGATTAATAAAGATTTATATAAATAACTAAGCTAAAGTAGGAAACATGTAATGTAACCAACACTTCATTCACACCACGCCCCACCATACAGAGGACCCACACACAACGTGCATTATATATATACATATATGTAATATATAATTAAATAGCTCACACTAATATAAGAATATAAAAATATATTATAAATAATACTTCACTAGTATATATAATAATGAAATATATATAGTATACTAATAATACATAGTATAGTAATAATATAGAATAGTATAAATATAATATTATCATTATTATTTAGTTATATAAGAGGTATACTACATAAAAAATATAATTATATATACTAAATATATATAATCATATATATGAATATAGTAGTTATTATAATACATATTATATTATATTTAGAGATCATAGTCACCATATAGTAGTATGTAATAAATAATATGAATATGATTAGAATAGCGATAGCACTTAGAGTATCTGATAGCATAGAAAGATATTATACGATAGATAAGAGATAGATAAGATAGATAGATAGATACGAACATATATATACCAATTAATATATCATATATATATATATATATCTAGTTATATATATATCTATTAAATATTCTACTTACTACTAGTTACTAAATTGTTATTATGAGTATATATATATATTATGATATAAGTTAAAGGGGTCATATTATAGATTGTATTTATCGCTATATATAACGTATATATAGATATAATATATATATATATATATATAATATTTATATATAGGTTATCCACACTTATAGTCCTAGAGTACTATATAGCCATATAATAGCTAACGTATATATATCACAATTTTGAGTTATTCCATAATAAAAAAAGAATTCCATATTAAAATATAACTATGGTAACTATATATAATATATGTACATATATATATACTATATATATAAAAAAACTCTACTCTATTTATCCCAGGTGGTGTTTATTAAATTCTTACTTATTATTATCTATTTTAATCAATCAATCCTAATATGAATATATATAAATAACTAAATAATTTGTGTGTTGTGGATATAGTGGTGTGTGTGGTGTAGAAATGTGTGTGTATTGTGTGTGTGTAGATGTGTGTATGTTGAGTTGTGTACTATATATATAAATATATCAAAATATATATATATATTACATTATGAATATATCATTTAATAATAATATATATATATATATAATACAATATCAATTCAAATTACTATCTATATATATATAATATTATATATATATATCATATAACATAATATATATATATATATATTTATTTTATATTATATATTATATACATATATATAGTTATACATATATCATATATTATAATATATATATATATATATATATATAATATATATCAATCAATTCTATATATAGTATACTAATAATACATTATTAAAATAATTACTAAAAATGTGTGTGTGTGATTATATTGTGTGAAGTGTGTGTCGTGTGTGTGTCAAGTGTGTGTTATGTGAATGTTCGATTTGTGTATTTGTGTAGTGCTGTGAAGTGTATTTGTTGATGTGTGAGTTGTAGTGGTTGTGTGTGTGTGTGTGCTGTGATTGTTTGTGTGTAGTGTGGTGAGTGCTGTGTGTTGTGTAGTGGTTGTGTGTCGTTGTATTATTATATCATCTATATATAATCTATATATAATCTAATTACATATTATATAAGTTATACATATAATAAATATCTAACACTATATCGAAGTGTGTGTGTGTGTCGTGTCTTCTGTAGACTCGTTATGAAGTCTGATTCATAATATTACTATTAACTTCAAAATCAATCATTAGTACATCAAAATAATATAATCTAATTATTATAACAATATAATTATTAATCATTATATATCTAATTAATCATTAAACAATTAAAATTGTATATAAAATCTAATATCATCAATATCTATTATTATCATTTAATCAATTAATCAATATTAAATTAATTATATATATCAAAATATATATATCCATCATTTCAATTATTTAATATATATATACATTTAATTACATCTATAAATTCATTATTATATACTATTATCATTATCTTAATTATTTATAAATCGAGTATAATTACGATTAATTACGATATTGTATGTAATATTCATGTA
>NW_020869460.1:55791-68634 GCF_003789085.1 Penaeus vannamei
ATACATACACACACCGCATTCTCTCAATCCTCTCTGCTTTCTTCTCTCTCTGTTTCTCTTTCTCTCTCTCTCTCTCTCCCCCTCTCTCTGCTGTCTTCTCTCTCCTCTTCCCTCTCTCCCCCGTCCCCTCTTCGTCCCTCTCTCTGCACTCTCTCTTCTCTCCTCCATTCTCTCTCTCTCTCTCTCCCTTCCAACAACTCCTCCGCCCCCCGTCTCCTCTCTCTTCTCCTCTCTCTCTCTCTCTCCTCACCTCTCCTCTCTCTCTCTATTACAGTGTGTTAGTTAATAATATATATATAATATATATATATATAATATATATATATAAATTAGTATATTATACATATAATATATATAATATATATATTATACAATATATAACATAAGATATATATACTATAATATATTATATATATATATATTATAAATATATATATACCTATATATATATATATATATATATAATAATATAAATACTATAATAATATATATATATAATATATATATTAATACATACATACATACATACATTACATACACACATACATATAAAGACACACAATTAATTTAGATTAATCTCCCTCTTGAAATAATCTTGCTTAAAGAGGCTTCCCTCTCGCAACCGCAAAAGAGGGACGTGGAAGATCGCTCTCGTGTTACCGAAAACACCGAAGAGCATTTTGTACTCAATTCTATTCGATGGTTATGCTTATTGTTATTGTTTTGTTTTGTTTTTCGTTTTTTTGTTTTTTTTTTTTTTTTTTTTGGGGGGGGTGGGGGTTGTTTCGTTTTTTTGATTTGTTACTTTTTTTCTATTTCCTGTTTCGTTTTTCTTTTTTTCTCTCGTCTTATTATCTCTTTTCTCGTATCTTCTTTTTTGTTTCCCTCTATCTATTTATCTAGTTTTTTCCTTTCCTTCTTCTTTTTTCGCCTTGCTGGCTGTCCTCTCGAGGATAAGATATGTTGTTTAGACGAAACGATTTAGTCTTATACTAGATAGGGAGGAGAGGAGGAAAAGAGGGATAGGAGGAGAGAAGCAGATGGAGACAGAGAAGAGAGAGACCGTAGAAGAGGATATCTGTAGAGAGAGAGGGACCAGACCCACCCACCCTAAAACCATGACCCAGAACACACTCAGATCCGACACCAGGACCAAGCCCACGACAGTGGTCCAATAGAGAGGAGAGAGACCGTTCAAGACCACACCAGACACGAACCAGCATACAGCCAACAGATCGACCACGGAGTGAATCCGACAGGAAGAGACAGAGACAAGAAGACCTAGAGACGGATGGAAGAACACAAATCCCAGAGGACGACATAAAACAGACAGAAACAGAGACATTCAGGAACACCGAGAAAAGAAAAGCAGACATACAGACAGAGAACAAACAAAACTTAACACCAGATATATATAGAAAAACCAGACGACCAGAGAAAAAAAAAAAAAAAAAAAAAAAACAAAAAAAAAGAAAAACCAAAACCACATCACGCGAATTTTTTTTTTTTGTTTTTTTTTATCTTTTCAAAAAAAAAAACTAGCTTCGTCCCACTCTGTTACCGAATTGCAAGTACCCCAATCCGGACGCGGACAACGGATTAATCCCAAGAGGAAGTTAATTCGCACTATGAAACATCGTTACCACCAACTTCTGACATCCGGGAACTCAAGTCAACGTCCACGGCCTTGTCCCCTCTTCCTATTCCTTCGCCTCTTCCTTCCCTCTCCTCCTCTCTCTTTCTCTTTCTCTTTTTTTTCCTTCTGATCTGTCTCTTCCCCCTATTCCTCTTCCTATTCCTTCGCCTCTTTCTCTTCTTCTTTCTCTTCCTTTACTCCTATTCTTCCCTTTTTTCTGCTTGTCTCTTCCTATTCCTTCGCCTCTTCTCCTCTTCTTCCTTTTTCAGCTGCCTCTTCCTATTCCTCCGCCTCTTTCTCTTTTACAGCTGTTCTCCTTTTTTTCTGCTGTCTCTTCCTATTCCTTTACCTCTTTCTCTTCTTCTTCCTTGACTTCTTCTTTCACCTCTTCTCTTCTACCTTTTTCAGCTGCCTCTTCCTATTCCTTCAAATCTTTCTCTTCCTTATCTTCATTCTCTTCTGCTTCCTCTCCTTATTTTTCTTCTGCCTCCTCCTATTCTTTCACCTCTTCCTCTTCCTCCCCCTTACTTTCCTCTTCCAATTTTCCCTTCTCTTCCTCTACCTCTTCTTCTTCCTTACTTTTACTTTCCTCTCCTCTTCCTCCCCCTTACTTTCCTCTTCCAATTTTCCCTTCTCTTCCTCTTCCTCTTCTTTCTCTTTTTCTACCCTTCCATTCTCCTGCCTTTCCTCTTCCCATTTTTCCTTCCCTTCCTTTTCCTCTTCTTCTTCTTCCTCTTATTTGTCTTCCTCTTCTTCCTTCTCTCCCTCTTCCTCTTACTCCTCCTCTTCCTCGTCTTCCTACTCCAGTCTTTCCTCTTCCCATTTACCTTTCTCTCCCTCTTCTCTCCTCCTCCTCTTCCTTTTCCTCTCCCTCTCCCTCCTCCTTCAGTCCTTCCCTTCTTCTTCTTCTCCTCTTATTCCTCTTCCTCTCCTATTCCCCTTCTCTCCCTCTTCCTCCTTCCCTCCTCTTCCACCTTCTCTCCCTCTTTCCTCTCCCTATTCCCCCTCCTCTCCCTCCCTCCTCTCCTCCTTCCCTTCGATGAGATTAATACACGTGAGAGTTTCGGAGTCTCGATTCGGGATTCGGTAAAAGTTTCGAGCGGGTGGTCATTCGAATGTGTGTGCGTGTGTGTGGTAGGGATGAGAGAGGGGGGGGGAGGAGGACGTGTGTGTGGGGGTGGGGTTAGGTGTTGGGTGGTAGGGGATGAGAGAGGGGGGGACGAGGGGGGGAGAGAGGGGTGGGGTGTTTGGTGTGGTGGGGGGATGAAGAGAGGGGGAGGGCGTGTTTTGTGGGGAGGGGTTAGGTGTGTGTGGGGGGGGGTTATGTGTGTGTGGAGGGGACGAGAGAGGGGCGGGGACGAGAGGGCGGTGGAGGAGGACGTGTGGGGGGTGGTAGGGTGTTGGTTGGTAGGGGATGAGAGAGGGGGAGGGGGGGAGGAGCGTGGGAGGAGTGTGTGTGGTGGGGACGTGGGGACGATGGGTGTGGGGGGGGGACGAGGGTGTGTAGGGGACGAGAGAGGAGGGGAGACGTGTTGTGGGGGGGCGTGTGCGTGTATGTGGTAGGGATGAGAGGGGGGGTAGGACGTATGTGTGGGGGGGGGAGGACGTGTGTGTGTGTGGGGGGGGGGTAATGTGTGTGTGTGGTAGGGGACGAGGAAGCGGGGGGAGGACGTGTGTGGGGGGGGTTAGGGTGTGGGTAGGGGAGAGAGAGGGGGGGAGGAGGACGTGTGTGTGTGGGGTTAGGTGTGTTGGGGGGTGGGGTGTGGTGGTGTGTGGGGGGGTGTATTGTGGGGGGTTAGGTGTGTGTGGTGTGTGTGGTGTCATACTTATATGCATGTGCAAAAGAAAGAAGGAGGTAGATAAAGGAAAGGCAAAAAAAGATACAGACAGAAAAACTTAGGAATAATAACAAACAAACAACAAAACAAAACAAAACAAAAATAAAAGAAAAGCCAATTTCAAACTACGTCCCTCCTCCTAGCTTTCTAGAACCCCCCCCCCCCCTCCCCCCTCCCTCTCCCCCTTCCTTCTCCCCTACCCCTCTCCCCCTTCCTCTCCCTTCTCCCCCTCCCCTTTCCCCCCTCCCTTCCCCTTTCTCCCTCTCCCCTCCTTCGCCTCCTCAAGACATTTAATGCTTGGCCTTAGTTCCGCATCCTCATAAACACCCTCTTGACACGAGCATGGTGATGAGGGGGATCACGCCCTCATCAGGCCTCATCCCGCCCTCCCTTTTTTTCTCTCCCTCTCTCTTCTCTTCCTTTTTCCCTTTCTTCTTCTTTCCTCCTTCTGTCCCTTCCCTTCTCTCACTGCCATTTTCTCTCCCTCCCTTCTTCTCTCCCTCCCTCCCTCTTCTCTCCCTCTCTTCTCTCCCTCCCTCCATCCTCCTTATTTTCTTTTTGGTTCTCTTATATTTTGTGTTCTCTCTCTTCTCTCTTTCTCTTTCTCTCTCTCCCTCCCCTTTTCTCTCTCTTCTCTCCTTCCCCCCCTTCTTCTATCACTCCCTTCTCTCCCTCCCTTCCCTCCATCCTCCTTTCTTTCATCTAGGTTCTTGATATTCTTGTTCGTTCTCTTCTTTTCTTTCTCAGTCTTTTTTCTTCTTTCTTTTCTCTCTCTTTCTCTCTCTCTCTCTCTCTCTCTCTCTCTCTCTCTCTCTCCTCTCTCTCTCTCTCTCTCTTCTCTCTCTTTCTCTTTCTCTTTCTCTTCTCTTTCTCTTTCTTCTTTCTCTCTCTCTCTCTCTCTCTCTCTCTCTCTCTCTCTCTCCATCGCACCATCTATCTTCCCCCATCCTTTCTCTTTCCTTTCCACCCCCTTCTCTCCCTCCTTCCTCTTTCCTTTCTCCTTGTTGGTTCTCTTGTTATTCTTGTTTTCTCTCACTTTCATTTATTCTTTCCTCCTCTTACCTTTCTAACTTTCTCTTTCTCTTTCATCCTCATCAATATCCTCTTCGTCCTTTTCTTCCTTCTTCTTCTCCTTCTCCTCCTTTTCCTTCTTCTTCTTCTTTTCCTCGTGTTCTTATTTTCCTCTCCTTCTATTTCTTTCATTTTTTCTATATCGGTATTAAATTCTCTCTTTTTTTTCAAATGTTCCATCTTTATCGCTGTTATCCCTTTCTCCTCTCTTTTCGCTTTCCCTTCTTCTATCCCTCCGTCCTCCCTCACCTCCCTCCTCTTCTCACCCCCTTCCCTCTTCCTCTTTCCTCTTCATCTTTTCCTCTTCTTCCTCCTCCTTTTACCTCTCCTTTCCCTCCTCCTTCCCTCTTCCTCGTTCCTCCTCCTCCCCACTCCTTCCCTCCTCCCCACTCCTTCCCTCCATCCTCCTCCAACCCCTCCTTCCCTCCTCTTCTCCCCCTCCTTCCCTCCATCCTCCTCTCCCTTCTTTCCTCACTTCGTCACGTTCCTCCTCACTCGTCCGGTCACCTTCGTTTCGATGCCGTCCTTTTGAACCTATGAGGATCGGAACGGGGGAGGGGGGGGTAAGGGGAGGGAGGGGAGGGAGATGAAAGGGAGGGAGGGAGGGTAGGGTGGTGGGGGAAGGGAGGAGGAGGGAAGAGGTAAGAGGGAGATGAAAGGGAGAGGGAGGCGGTTTTTCTTTGAGGCAGGAGTAAAAAGAAAAGGGAGGGAGGGAAGGAGGAGGAGATTTTCGGGAATAGGAGAGGAGGAGGGGAAAATACAGAAGAGAGGGAGAGGAGAGAAGGGGGGGGGAGATAGATAGGATAGTAGAGAAGAGAAGAGAGAGAGAAGAGAGAGAGAGAGAGAGAGAGAGAAGAGAGAGAGAGAGAGAGAGAGAGAGAGAGAGAGAGAGAGGAGAGAGAGAGAAGGGAGAGGAAAGAAGGACAGAGAAGAGAAAAGACAGAGAAAGAGAGAGACAGAGGACACAAAAGGAAAGAAAAAGAAATAGACAGGACAGAGACAACCAACCAACCAATCCTCCCACGCATCCATCCATAACAGAGCACAGACGGACGACAGACCAGACAGACCAGACACGGCCCAAATGGAAGAGAAACGAAGAATCCAGGAACGTAGACTCGAGATCCTGCGCCGCCTGCCATGATGCCATCAGCCTCGAGATCCAAACGACAGACTGCAGCAATCCCGGCCGCTCAGCTCGGAGCGGGCCCGGTGGCACACGCTGGCGGACACACACACAACAACACGTACACTCACTCAACTCGCACCATACGCATACTCACGCATCGCGGGCGACACACATGGGTATGCTCACTCAGCACACCCATCACGGAACCACTCACTCAAGCACACACACACATACACACTACGCATATATTACACAACACACTTCAGGATCGGCGCGCGCACGTCTCTCTCTCTCTCTCTCTCTCTCTCTCTCTCATCTTCGGTGTCTCGTCTCGTCCTGGTATCTCTCTCCGTCTCTTTCTGGCATCTCGTTTCTTTCTCTCTTTCTCGTTTCTCTGTTTCTCTTTTCTTTCTCTTTCTCTTTCTCTTTCTCTATTTCCTCTTTGCTATCTGCTTTCTTATTTCTCTTTTTTCTATCTCTATCTCTATCTCTATCCTCTATCTCTTAAAATCTCTACTATTCTCTATCTCTTCTCTATTTCACTCTCGGGCTCATCTTCGTTTCTCGCGTCGCATCCTCGCCGTCTATCCGCTCCCCTCTCTCTCGTGCTTCTCTCCCCCACCGGGGACACACACTATACACAACAGACACATACACACACATCAACATAGGCCATACTATGCATCCCTATGATCAAATGCTGTGCGTGCAAATTTTAGACCCACCAGGATGTAGATTATCACACATGGCGCGGTAAATAACCATACATGTACAACAAACCAGGGCGGCCGGTTTCTCTACTCAGTCTTTCGCTCCTTCTCTCCTTTCTCCTTTCATCTTTCCTCTTGTTTTTGTCTTTGCTCTTTTCTCTCTCTCTCTTTCTCTCCACTCAGCCCCCGCTACTACTAAGACTCTCTTTTCCTCCACCCGCTCCCGTCCTAGCCCCCTCTCTCAACTCTTGTAATCTCCGCTCTCTCTCCTCTCCCCCCATATCCGCGAGCCTCTCCACATCTCATATTGAGGCGCTCCTTCATTCCCCGCCATTCCTTGAATAGCGTCTCGACTGTCTCTCTCTCCTCAATCTCCCGGCATCCTCCGCCTAGCCGCTCACCAATCTCTCTTCTCTGCTTCTCCCTCTCTCATCTCCCTGCTACCTCCATACTCTACCCTCTCTTCCCCGTCTCCCCTCACCTACCGCCCCTCTCCACTCTACCTCTGTCTGCTCTCTCTCCTCTCTCTCTCCCCATCCCTCTCGCTCCCACCTCCCGTGTCGGCGCGGCGGCGCCTCCTCCGGCAATTACCCCCTGTGCTCGGTCATCATCTACCCTCTCTCTCTCATCTTCTCCTCTCCCTCCTTCTTCACCCATCCCCCCCGACGGTACCTCTCATCTCTCTCTCTCTGTCCGCTCTCTCTCTCCCTCCTGCCCTACCCCCCATCCACTCTCCCTCTCCCCCCACCCCCTCTCTATGCACCCAGAACAAGATCGCATTTAATGAAAATAAAAAAGACAAACTCGTGACAACTCTTACCGACGGAGTGCCAGCATTGACAACAAACATGGCTGACCTCGGACTTGGCACGCCCTGTCACCCGTGCCATGTGTCACGCCCGGTGCCACGTCTGTCTGAGGGTGATGGAGGGATGAAAGAGAGAGGGAGAGAAAAAGGAAGAGGGAGAAAAAAGGAGGAGGAGGAGGAGGAGGAGGGAAGCTGTCAGCGCTTAGCTCTGTTTTGGCTATTGATTTTTTTTTTTCTTTTTTCTTTTTTTCTTCTTCAAATTTTCTTCTTTTTGGTGTTTTTTTATCCTTTTTTCTTGTTTTTTCTTTATTGTTTTTTTTCCTTTTTATTTCTCCTTTCTTTGTTTCTTTCCATTTTTTTTATCATTCCTTGTTTTCCTTCTTTTAATTCTTTTCTTGTTTCTCTCTTCTTCTTCTTCTTCTTTCTTCTTCTTCTTCTTCTTCTTCTTCTTCTTCTTCTTCTTCTCTTCTCTCTTCCTTCTTCTCTTCTCTTCTCTTCTTCTTCTTCTTCCTCTTCCTCTTCCTCTTCCTCTTCCTCTTCCTCTTCCCTTCCTCTTCTCTTTCCTCTTCTCTTTCTTCTCTCTTCTTCTCTGTCTTCTTCCTTCTTCCTCTTCTTCTTTCTTTCTTCTTCTTCTTCTTCTTCTTCTTCTTCTTCTTCTTCCTCTTTCTTCTTCTTCTCTCTTCTTTCTTATTATTTTATTATTATATTATTATCATTCCTCTTCCTCTTCCTCTTCCTTCTCCTCTTCCTCTTCCTCTTCTCCTTCTTCTTTTTCCTCTCCCTCTCCCTCTCCCTCTCCCTCTCCCCTCTCTCCCTCTCCATCTTCATCTTCTTATCTTTGACTTTGTATTTCCTGATTTATCAACGTTATCCCTATTTACCACCTTTTGGAATAACTCCAAAATCCGGCGACACTTCGAAAGCAAAAACGTAAAAAAAAAAAAAAAAAAAAAAAAAAAAAAAAAAAAAAAAAAAAAACGTAAAAAATAATAATAAAAAACAACGTAAAAAAAACGTAAAATATAATAATAAAAAAGCAAAAAAAAAAAAAAAAAACAAAAAAAAAAAAAATCATTATCTCGCAAAGGGAACGAAGTAAGATACGTTCCTTCTGAACAATTTCCGGATGAACCGTTTGAACAAAAGGAACGGTGTGCGCATGATTAGCAATATGAACAAAAGGTAAATGAGTAAATGAGTAATATGAACAAATGAACAAATGAACATGAGTATATGAACAATATGAACAAATAAACATGAGTAAATGAGTAATATGAACATGAGTAATATGAACAAATGAACATGAGTAAATGAGTAATGTGAACAAATGAACATGAGTAAATGAGTAATGTGAACAAATGAACATGAATAGATGAGTAATATGAACCAAAGAACCAATTAGGAAAAAAGAACTGATTTGAAAAAAGGACCAACTTTGAAACAAAAGGACAACTTGAACAAAAAGGAACAATCTGAACAAAAATTGAATGAACAATATCAACAAAATGAACAAGATATGATAAACAAAACCTGGAATATTCTGGCATGAATGGTACAAAAGGTAATGTTTTAGTTACTGTGTTTCTTACTGATGACTCATATTTTACGTGTTTTATGCCACGTGTCTTTTTAAATATATATTTTTTAAGGTATTCTATTCTATATGTGAATATCGTGTGCATTAATCATAAATATTTCGGCAAATTTTAAGGTCATAGAAGGAATTCACCACTCACGCACACTCACAGCACACACACACACGCGACCCGCAGCATACACACTTACACTTTACAAACCACACACATACACACGCACACACAGACTTCTGACACACAAACAGGACACACACCACACACACACACATCACACAACACACACAACACCACACACACATACACACATACACACACATATACACACACATACACACACATACAACACACACACACACACACACACACACAACACATACGACACACATACACACACACACACACACAGTCACACACACACACCACACGCAACACAACACACACACACACACAACACAACACACACACACACACACACAACCGCACACACACACCAACACACACACACACACACACACACACACACACACAACACACCACACACACAAACAACACACAATCACACACACAACACACACACACACACACCACAACACACACAACACACACACACAGCACACACACAACACACACACACACAGACACGCATACACAAACCACAAGACACAAACACGCACCACACACACACACACCACACACACACACACACACACACACACACACACACACACACACACACACACACACACAACACAAACAAGCACAACCACACACACACCACACGCACACACACATACACACACACACACACACACACAGCAGAACACAACAAGCGGGTGCACACACACACACAACAGCACACAAACACGGCCGGCGCACACACAACACAACACACGCACGAACCCACAACGCCACACACACACACACACAACACACACACACGCATACACAAACACACCACACGCACAGCACAGGCACTCTCACACACACACACACACCTACAAACAAGGCACACACACACACACACACACCACACCGCCACTCAACATACACACCACACAACCGTCCAGCACCACACAACTGAACACAAGGCAACAAGACACACTACACACACACACACACACACACACACAGCTGAAACACACAAACAGACACACACACACACACACACTGGGAACAAAAACCACAAAAAAAAACAGACACAGCACCCGACACACACACACAAACACACCAAACACGCACACACACACACACACACACACACACAACGCGCACACACAACACATAACATACCACAAACATAAGCCACACACACACACCGAGGGAGCACACAAACACAACAGCTGACACAGATGCAACAGACCGCACAGTACCACACACACACACCACTGACACACAAAACAGACACACAACGCACACACAGACTGCACACAGCACGACTGACACACAAACAGAACACACGACGCACACCACACAAAATGATTAGACTTCGACACTGACACCACAAACAGACACACTAGTCCGCACACGCCCACAACAACACACAAAAAAAACAACTTTTTGCGCTGACACACACACGACACAACACACGCACAACTTTAACGCGAACACCCACAACCTGATCCTAGTTAATGAATCAAATTAAACACTGACATCTTTATTTCTCTCACCCTCCCATCCCCCCCTCCTTCATCACTCCTCCTTTCCCCCTCCTCCTCATCACTCCTCCTCCTTCATCACTCCTCTCCTCCTCCTCCCTCCTCCTCCTCACCTCCTCCTCTCCTCCTCCTCTTCATCACTCCTCCTTTCCTCCTCCTTCATCATCCTCCTTTCCTCCTCCTCCTTCATCTTACTTCCTCCTTTCCTCCTGTTTCTTTCCCATTTCCTGCCTATCTTCATCTCTTTCTTCTTCTCTCCTCCTTCAATCAGTATTTCCTTCACTCCGTTGGCTTTCTTCTCCATTTCCACCTGCTCTTTTCCTTCTTAGCTGCTGCTTCTTCTTCTTTCTTCTTACTTCCTTCTTCTTCTTCTTACTTCTTCTTCTTCCTTCTTCCTTCCTTCTTCCTTCCTCTTCTCTTCCTATCTTCCTCTTGCCTCTTCTCTCTTCTTTCTTCTTCTTCTTCCTCCTCCTTCTTCCTTCCCTCATTTGTTCTTTCTACCACCATTTTCCCTGTTCTTCTTCCTCAACTTTCCTTCTCCTCCTTCATCACCCTTTCTTTCCTCTTCCTCTTCTCCTCCCCTTCCTTATTCCTCTTCCTCTTTCTCCCTTAAGGCTATCCTATAACAGCCGTCCTTGTTCCCCTCTCGCTTCTGTCCTCCAATTACTTCCTCGTTTTTTATATTCCATCTTTTATCGCTGTTATCCCTCTCTTCTCTTCTTCAAATAACTGGCCTTTTTTAACTGCTATTTTTTTATTTTTTATTTTTTTTTGTTATTATACTTTCTTCACTCTTATTATTATTCATTCTGTTCTTGGTGTTTTGTCATTATTCTATTTTTGCTTCTTCTTCTTCCTTGTTCTCTTTGTTTATGCACTCCTTCTTTCCGCTCCGATCTTCGTCTCTATCACGTCTCTTTCCCTTCCCCTCCTTTTCTACCTACTCTTTCTCCTCTTCCTCTCTTTCTCCTTCTCCCTCTTCTCTTCTCTTTCTCCTTTTCCTTTCTCCCGTCCTCTCTACTCGTCTTTGCTTTTCTTTCTTCTTTCTTCCTCCTCATCTCCTCCTTCTTCCCACCCCTTCAACCCTCCTCGATTAGACCTCCGCCCACATCCTTTTCTTCTCGCTAATCCTCCCCCACCCTCCCTCCACCTCGCCTCAACCTCCCTCCAACCCCCTCCTCTCTCCTCCCCTCTATCCCCCCCCTAGCGCCAAAAAGCCATCTCCAACCTCCCTCATTTCCCACTGCCCGCCTCCCCAACCCCTTCCCATCCCCTCCCGTCCCCTCCCCCTCCACCTCAAACCCTCCCCACCCCCTCCCCATACCTCCACTCCCTCCGCCTCAAACCCCCCAACCCCCTCCCTCCCCCCAACCTCAACCCCCATCCGCCTTTAAACCTCCCCAACCACCCCTCCGCTTCCCTGCTACCCCTCCCTCCTCCCTCCCATCCGACAATGCCCGCGGATCCTCTCGGCTATCCACGTGTCACCGGTCTCCCAGCCTCTCTATGCCTATCTGGGCACCTCGAACTCGCACAGGAGGCCTATGCCCGCCGCGTAATCCTGCCGTGTGATGTGTGAATGTGTGAATGTCTGTGTATGAATGTGTAAGGCATGGAGAAACATATATATACGCAAAGCACATACACATCCTCTCTCTCTCTAAATCTGTCTATACTATCTATTGACTAATCTACTCTATTTCTTCTCCCATTTCTCTTCGTATTTTTGTCTCTTTCCTCTCTCTCTATTTCTCATCTATTTTTGTCTCTCTCTCTCTCGCTCTCTCTCTCATCTCTCATCTCTCTCTCTCTCTCTCTGCTCTCTTCTCTCCTCTTTCTCCTCTCTCTCTTTCTTCTCTCTCTTCTCACTCTCTCCTCTCTATCAGTCTCTCTCTCTCTCTCCATCTCTTCTCGTCTCTCTCTCTCTCAAATCCTCCTCTCGTCTCTCTTCTTCTCAATCTCATCTCATTCTCGTCTCACATAACACCACGGAGGGCACAGGGCTCATCACATTACTAAGGCGCACACGAAACCACACACAACCGCCCCCAACCCTCCCTCCCACCCCACCGCCACGCACACAAACACCCACAACCCCCCCTCCCCCCGGCGGGGACCCCACCTCACCCAACACACAAACACACGATTATTATTATAATGGGCAAAAGGAATATAGAATAGACAAACCAAGAACCACAGGGCCTTTTTGCGAAAGAAAGGAAAGACCTCAAGTTGCAGAAATTGAGTAATGCGAATAAATACTGCGAAAATGGGAAGAGAAATTAGTGAGAGTTGAAAGGACGAAGAAATTACGGAATTTACCATAACGAGAAGAAAGGCGAAATTGTGTTTCCTTTGCAGAGAGAATGAACAAGAGAGAAGGAGGGAAAGATTATATATA
>NW_020869460.1:109966-114966 GCF_003789085.1 Penaeus vannamei
AGGATGGGAGGGTGAGGAAGGAATTTTGGGGGTATCAAAGCATATGGTGGGATGGGAGATAGGGTGTGTGGGGATGGGTAAGTATGCTGGGGTGGATGAAACATGTGTAGGATGAGAAAAGGGGAGGGAGAGAAGAGAGAGAAGAGAGAGAGAGAGAGAGAGAGAGAGAAGAGAGAGAGAGAGAGGAGAGATAGATAGAATAGATTAGAGAGAGAGAGGAGTGAGAATGAGAGTGTAGAGTGAGAGTGAGAGTGAAGTGAGAGGTGGAGATGTGAGAGTGAGAAGTGAGGTAGTACGTTGAGAGTAAGTGAAGAAGTGGAAGAGTGAGAGTGAGACGATGAAGCGAGTGAAAGGAGTGACGAGTGAGAAGTGAGAGTGAGAGTGAGAGTGAGAAGAGTGAGAAGTGAGAGTGAGAGTGAGAGTGGAGAGAGAGAGAGAGAGAGACGAGAGAGAGACGAGAGAAGAATGAGAGAGAGAGAGAGCCCAAAGAAGAAAGAAAGAAAGAAGAAAGAAAGAAGAAAGAAAGAAAAGAGAGAAAAGAAAGAGAGGATTTAGAGAAGGAAAGAAAAGAAAAGAAAGAAAGAGAAGGAAAGAGAGAGAGAGCGAGAGAGAGAGAGAGGAGAGAGAGAGAGAGAGAGAGGAGGAGAGAAGAGAGAGGAGAGAGAGAGAGAGAGAGAGAGAAGAGACAGAAGACAGAGACAGGCAGACAGACAGACAACACACGAAACAGAGAGATATATAGAAGATACGTGGAAAAAAATAGAGGAAAAAGTAAGTAACGAGTAAAGAAGAGAAGACCAAGGGAGTAAAGAGGAGAGAAGAGGAAGGGGAGAAGGAGGGAAAGGGTGATTTAGCGTCGCGTGAATACTCCAGTGTGTTGTAATGGCTTAATGTTTCCTCAAGATGTTTTGGTCACAAGATTGGGATTTCAAGATTGGGCTTGTGGTGTGGTTTTCGTTTTTTTTTCTCTCTCTCTGCCTCTGTCGATCTCTGTCTATCTGCCTGTCTGATTCTGTCTGTTTTCCTCTATCTTTCTTTCTCTCTCTCTCTGTCTGTCTCTCTCTCTCTCTCTCTCTCTTCTCTCTTTCTCTCTCTTGTTTGTCTGTTTGTCTGTCAGTCTGTCTCTTTCTATATATCTATTTGTCTCGATCATCACACACACACACACACACACACACACACACACACACACACACACACACACACACACACACACCACACACACACACACACACACACACACACACACACACACACACACCCACACACACATCCCCCCACACACCACACCACACACCACACACACACACACACACACACACAACACACCACACACCCACACTCACACACACACACTATCCACACGGAAAAATGAAGATGAGAGTAAAACGAAACAGAATGTGCTTATTTTACATTCTTACACAAATATTCTTCACATTACAGAATCGCTTCTTGTCCGAAAAATGTTCTTTGTTTCCTTTGGTTATTTTGACTCTTAGATGATGCACAAGGAAGTAAACATTTATAGTAACTCTAGAAATCTGTTTTGGATTTATGTCCATCAAAACTTGCACTATAACATCTCATGTTACTATTTTTGTTGGCGTGATAATTATGTAGATGATATTTATATTGATGATGATGGTGGTGGTGGTGGTGATAGTAATGATAATGATGATAATGATAATGATCATAATAATAATGACGGCAGTAGTAGTAGTAACAAAAATAATAATGATGATGATAATGGTATGTATAATGATAGTAATAATTCTAATAATAGCAATAGAAATTATGATAATAACAATAATAATAATAGTAATAATGATAATAGTAATGATAATGATAATAGTGATGATAATAATAATGCTTATAATAATAATAATAATAATGATGATAATGATCATGATTCTGATAACGATGATAACGATAATGATGATAATGATAATAATACCAAAAATATATAGAGATAATGATAATGATAATGGTAATGACAACCTTTTCATGCTTGAATGTTATGATAAATATGTTCTCACTTAGATAAAAAAGTATTTATGTAAGTGAAATATAAATGTCAGCCATTAAAAATGATTTTTTTTTTATCTACGCTGAATACTTTCTTTATAATGAAAAAGATTCGAAATTATAATCGTGGCAGATATGACTTCAGATGATATAATGATTATAAAGAATAGAAAGGGTCAATTTTCACATCAAAATTATCATCATAGGAAAAATAAAAGTTTTTGACAGAATGTTTATGACATACAAGATAATGAATAACTGTAATGATTATGGTAATCATGATAATTACAATGATTATAAAGAACTGAAAAGGGTTAAATTATGATATCAAAATTACCATCAAAGGAGAAAGATGAGTTTTCAGTGGAATGTTTATTGAAATGCAAGAAATGATAAGCATATCCAAAGCCTTTAAAAGAATAAATTAATATTGAACCCAAGGGAATTCCGAAATACCATCGACACAGGCTTTGATTAAGGCGTGGAATGCACAACCAGAAAAAAACAAAAAAAAAAAAAAAAAAAAAAAAAAAAATCTTGAAGAGCACAGATTAATAAAGCCATTTTCCGCAGAGGGACAAGTGTGCTTCGAGGAAAACCGAAAAATATAAGTGCGGTCGATCCTCCGTCAGCGGGAAAACCCGTGACAAGCGCAGGTGTGCAACAGACGGGCGTTTGTTCTCCTCACGCCCACGCTCGCTCCACCAATGTGCACTTAGCCATATATATGCTGTAGGCGAGTAAGTTCAAGAGCAATTAGGTATGCATATATGAATATATATTATATATATATATATATATATATATATATATATATATATAATATATTTATATTTATATATATATATATATAT
The DNA here is from genome assembly GCF_003789085.1 of Penaeus vannamei. Lineage (NCBI taxonomy): Eukaryota > Metazoa > Arthropoda > Malacostraca > Decapoda > Penaeidae > Penaeus > Penaeus vannamei. The sequence goes on from NW_020869460.1 coordinate 112,846, forward strand.
AATTGTGTGTGTGTATGTATGCATGTGTGTATGTGTGTGCGTGTGTGTGTGTGTGTGTGTGTGTGTTTGCATGCACACACACACACACACCACGACCACACAATTAGCGAACCTGTAATCAAACGTACTTAAGGTAACATGTCATGCAGCCAAATCACATACCGCAAAGTGAAGTTTTAATTATCTTTTGAAATGAAGGGACTTACCTTGAAGGGGAGAAGGGGAGGGGGAGGGGGAAGGGTAAGGGAGAGAGAGGGGAGAGGGAGAGAGAAGAGAGAGAGTGAGGGGAGTGGTAAGGGGAGGGGAGAGGGTAAAGAGGGGAGAGAGGAAATTAGAAAAATGAGGGCAACAGGAACTCACAATGCGTCAGTATTTACCATGGGGGGAAGGGAGGGGAGAGGATAGGATGAGAAGAGAAGAGGGGATAGGGGGAAGGAAGAAGATAGGAGGGGAGAGGGGTAGGATGAGAAGAGAAGAGGATATAGGGAGGGAAGAAGATAGGAGGGAGAGGGGTAGGATGAGAAGAGAAGAGGGGATAGGGGGAGGAAGGAGATCGAAAGGAGAGGGGGATAAGAGGGAGAGGGGGAGAAGGAGAGTAAGGAGGGAGGAGGAGAGGATAGGGAGATGAGGGGAAGGGAATGGAATGGAGCGAGGGAAAACGAAGAGGAGGAGAGAGACGAGGAAGAGGAGGGAAAGGGGAAGAAGGAAGGATAAAGAAGGGAGGAAGGGAAGAATGAAAGGGAAAATAGGAAGCGATTGGTTATTTGGATGAAAAGAAAGGAAGAGGAAGAGGAGGAGAATACGAAGAGGGAGAGGAAAAAAAAGAGATAAAGAAGAGGGAAGGAGAACGAATGAGAAAGAAGATCGGATTGAGGAGGAGGAAATAGAGGAGGAGGGGAGGAGGAGAAAGAGGGAGAAGAAGAGAAGGAGGAGAAGAGGAGAAGAGAGAAGGAGGAGGAAGAGGAGAGGAGGCAGGAGGAAAGAGGAAAGAAGGAGGAGGAGGAAGAGAGAAGGAGAGGAAGAGGGAGGAAAGAGGAGGAGGAGGAGAAAGAGGGAGAAGAGGAGGAGGGGAGAAGAAGGGAGAAGAGGAGGAGGAGGAGGAGTAGAAGGAAGAAGAAAAGGGATAAGAGGAGGAGGAATAGGAGATGAAAGAGGTAGAAGAGGATGAAGATGAGAAGTATTCGATAATAAATAATAATAAACAATGATAATAATAATGATAAGTAAAGCGATAGAAGGAGGAGGAGAAAAGAGGAAGAAGAAGAGGAGAAGAGAGAGGAGGGGAGAGGGAGGGAGGAAGGGGATGAGCAGGAAATTAGACGCATTGCAATCATGTTGCGTGCAGGATATCCGTGTACTGAGTAGGAAAATGCGGAGAAGAAAGAGAAGAAATAACAGGAAGAGAAAGAGAAGGAAGGAAGGAAGGATGGAAGGAGAGAAAAGGTACTTGAAACAAACAGGGAGGAAGGAGAAGGGAAAGAAAAGAGGAGGAGAAGGAGGAAGTGTCAATGAAAGGAAATTTAAAGGAGGTATGAGAGAGAGAGAGAGAGAGAGGAGAGAGAGAGAGAGAGAGAGAGAGAGAGAGAGAGAGAGAGAGAGAGAGAGAGAGAGAGAGAGAGAGAGAGAGAGAGAGAGAGAGAGAGAGAGAGAGAGAGAGAGAGAGAGAAAAGAGAGAGAGAGAGAGAGAGAGAGAGAGAAGACGGAAAAGAGAACGGAAATGATTGGAGAGAAATAAGAAAAGGAGAGGTGAAGGAAGGAAATGAAAAAGATAAGAAGAGAATGTTCGTAAGAAGAACAAATAAAGTGAGACAGACAGACAGACATACAGCCAAAGAGATAAATAGATAGATAGATAGAGAGAGACAGACAGACAGACAGAGGGATAGATAGATATATAATAGATAGAGACAGACAGAGAGATAGATAGAGATAGATAATAGATAGAGACAGACAGACAGACAGAGAAATCAAACCAGACATAAAAGGCAGAGACAGATTCAGGGAGACAGGAGGCCCCCCGCCCCTTCCTATCCCCCCCCTCCTCACCCCCCTCATTGCGTAAAGTGAAATCTCCATTCATCCGTCAGCCAAGTCGTTGCATTCCCGAGAAGCTTGTTGTAG
>NW_020869460.1:122466-127466 GCF_003789085.1 Penaeus vannamei
GAGGGGGGGGAGAGAAGAGAGGAAAGAGGAGAGAGGGGAAAAAAGGGTAGTGAGTAAAGGAAGGGAGAGACAAAGGGAAAGAGAAAGGGAGGGGGGAGAGGGAGAGGGGACAGGAAAGAGGAAAGAGGGGAGAGGAGAGAGAGGAAAGGGGAAAAAATGGGGAAGGAGTAAGGGTAGGGAGAGACAAAGGGAAAGAGAAAGGGAGGGGGAAGAGTGGAGAGGGGACAGGAAAGAGGAAAGAGGAGAGAGAGAGATAAAAAGGGGGGAATGAGTAAGGGTAGGGAGAGACAAAGGGAAGGGAGACGGAGAGTGAGTGGGAAAGAACGAGAGGGGGGTTGGGGAAGGAAGGGAGAGAGAAAGCCTATTGGGAGGGAAAGAGAAATGGAGAGGGAGAAAAGTGAAGGAAGGGAACGAAAGGGAGGGTTACAGGCAAGGGAGTGGAGAGAAAGGGGGTGGGAAGGAGAGAAATGGAGGAGGGAGAGAGAGGGGGGGGGAAGAGAGAGGAAGAGAGTGAGACAGAGAGAGAGATAGATAGATAGATAGAGAGAGAGAGAAATAGAGACAGAGACAGAGAGAGAGAGAGAGAGAGAGAGAAGGAGAGAGAGAGAGAGAGAGAGAGAGAGAGAGAGAGAGAGAGAGAGAGAGAGAGAGAGAGAGATAGAAGAAAGAAGAGAAGAAGAAGAAGGAAAAGAAACCGACAGACCAAAATCTCTCTCTCCCAAACACATTATTTCTCAACGTTTTTTTTTTTTTCACTTGACGCAGAAGGGTACAAACACAAGATCCAGACCGAGTATGTAAATGCATCATGTAAAAAAAGTTAAATATTTGCGCTCTCTCTCTGGATGGTCGGTACAACGGAGAAGCCCAATATAGCAGTCATATTTCCTCTAGTACTTGATCATTAAATGTGATTTATGACCCGGAAGACCAAAAGAGTATTTAGACGCTTAAGAAAACGAGTCATTTACCATCTTTTTCGTTTTAATTCGATTGTTTTTTTGGAATATTAAATCTCATTATCATCAGGTATTATTGTCATCCATCATTTCAGTTTTGATTGTTTTTTTTATCAATTTTATACCTCATTTTTCATCATATGTTATTGTTATTTACGTTAGATTTCTAGGATTTCATTAACAAAAAGTAAATGATAACTGTTGCTTTAAATCTACCAGTTCACTTCCATCAAGTAATTACACAATAAACCGATTTTGTTAAACAATGACTACATTTCATTTAAATAAATACTTCATTTAACATGTAATTGCTCACTATGATCAACAAATGCATTTTGTATTAATTGGATTTTGTTTATTGGACTTTCTTTGTTCTATTGCAACATAACATGAATCATCAGAAGCAATCAGTAAATAGACACGTTGTATTAATTGGATTTTGTTTATTGGATCATAACAAAACAAGATAAAAACAAGACATCATAAAAAAGGTAAAGGCAAACGTACATAAAAACAAGCTCACATAAAAACTAACAAAAAACAACAGTACACATACATACAGACAATAAATGAATATGGACTTACATGGTGAATTTCAAATAAAGGATAAATAAGGAATAAATAAATGAATAAACACAAATAAAAAAAGGAAAAAAATACGGACAAATTCAGTAAACATTGAGAATTTCAAATAAAGGATAAATAAGGAATAAATAAATGAATAAACACAAATACAACAACAACATCCTCCATCTAAGCATTACTGAAAGCTTCCTCAACGACCACACTCCTTTCGCGAGATCCTTTCAGAGGTGTCTGCAACGCGGACTCGACACGCTCTAGTTCCTTAGACCATTATCCTTGGCGGCGATCCCTCTATCCTTGGATTAACGGCGTCCTTATCCCCTTCTGCCTCTTCGGACGAGCCTATTGGCGATGACCCCACGCTGTTATGGGCTCGTCTCGGTGTTTGAGATGGTTCCTGGAGGTGCTCTCTGGGGCGTTTCTTCGACTCCGTATTACGTGGCAATGGCGTTACTTTGTCTTCCGTTTTTGCTATTATCTTAACCTCTCATTCAATTCGACTCATTCTCCTTTTTTTCCATTTAATGTCAATTATATTTCAGGGCGCCGTAATGCCTTGTTTAAATTGCCACTATTCAAGGAGGGAATGATTGATGACAGGCAATGACAAAGATCGATTGCGTTCAACAAAGGCATTAGACCAAACTGCGTGGAAGGCCCTTAAGGAGACGAGGCCGTTAGCTCATTCCAAGAGGCAACAATTGTCAATTAGACGCCTGAATTGACGGTCGATTGTAATTGTAGCCATTCGAGACGGACATTACGAGTCTCTGGCGGGGCCTAACGAGGAGCCCCACCTACGCGGCACTTGAAATTCGGCAAGAGAGGGAGATCGCTCACGCCGAGGGACGGACGCGTGATGGCCGACGCCGGTGTGTCCCTCTTAACAGGCGGGGCTGTTAAGTGTCCTCAGCGAGAGCCGTTATTATCGCGGGCCGAGCTGATGGGACTCGAGTTATGATAGCCGAGGTATCATGCCGCCTCGTCTGGTGTACAAGAATTAGATGAGTGATTAAGGGAGGGATAGTGAGAATGGCGTGACCCTTCTCAAGGTAACGTACGCACGAAGACGATTAATTGGTCTTAATTACCCGAGGTGGAGGCGAGGGTGAGGGGATGAGGTTGTCCAGGTGTTATGGGGTGCGGGGTGCTTCGTGGGGCGTGAAACACGTTTGCGACGCGTTGACGTGCTTGGAGAGGCCGGGAGGAAGGTCAGTGCGTGGGGATGGCCTCGTAAGGAGGGGCGGGGAGGAGAGGGAAAGGAGCGTTGAAGATTGAGGTCGGACGATGATGGCAGGCGTACGAGGACCGGGAGGACGCCCTAGGCTGTCGAGGGGGTGCGAGGGCGAGGGCGGGGGCGGCGGAGCATAAGGGGGCCGGACACTGGCGAGGCAGGACAGTCGCCTCCGAGGACCGAGGGCGTCGAGTGGTGCACTCCCAGGCCTCACCGCCAGTCGTCACTCCCCCGCCCGTCTGTGCATGACCGTGTATGTGCTGCATGATCTCGCTCTTGGCAAGGTAAGTTCCCTCTTGCCTGCCAGACGTGAAGATGAGGCGGGGTCCTCCTGGGAGTCTTCCGGATGCCGTCGGGAGAAAACATTCCTAATTTAAACGAGTCCTTTTGGGGGAATAACTTCCCTTGGCGAATTTCCACCAGTTGCGATCTGCGGTTGTGGTTCGCATAACTGCCATGCATTTTTTGCAGAACCTCGGCTTTCTTACAATGAAGTCTACCACGTCATATGTGAAGAACTACTCGAACGAAATTACCAAACAGGAGGAGGAGGAGGCGAAGAAGGTGAAGATGAAGATGAAGCAGTAGTGGATGATGATAGAACAATTAAGTACAAAAAAAGAAGAAAAATAAAGTACACAAAGACGAAGAATAAGAAAAAAGAGAAGCAAACCAGACACACGACGATACGGAAGTCATAAATGCAAGTGATACGGCCTAATATTCCTTGAGGGGGGGAGGGGGGGGGGGGGAGAAGAACGTGACCGGGGACTCGCAGTGAAGAAGCCTCAGCACAGGAACCTCCGCGTTTTATGAATGAAGCCTCTTTGTACGCGAAGAGAACAGGGCGTCTGTCGGGGAAGCCATGGTGGAAAAGACGAGTTCTATTATATCTTATAAAAAGACGAGTTATATTACATCTTATATTTTAAAAAAAGAAGTAAGAAGTGGCGTCTGAGGAAGTGATTCAGGAAGTTTTATCGTTTGTATTGTCAGCAGTTAAGGATGTCTTGTTAACACTATTCGATGTTGAAGTGAGAAAAATAGGAAGGAAAAGGAGTATAAAAATGCGAATGCACTTATGTTATTATTTCTTTCAATTCTCGACTTTATGAAGGGAAATTCGAAGGGAATAAAATGCTATTCCTTGATGATTATCTCAGGTTTCCGAGGCCTCGCGTGTTGGCTTCCGGCCGCGTCAGGCTCTGGTCATGCACACGCACATTGTTGTTATTATTATTAATATTATTATTATTATTATGATAATGATCATCATCATCATATTATTATTATTATTATCATTATCATTATTATCATTATTATTATTATCATTATTATTATCATTATTATTGTTATTGTTATTGTTATTATTATTATTATTATATTATTATTATTATTATTATTATTATTATTATTATTGTCATTATTATTGTTATTATTATTATCACTATCACTATCACTATCACTATCATTATCATTATCATTATCATTATCATTATCATTATCATTATCATTATCATTATCATTATCATTATTATCATTATCATTATTATTATTATTATTATTATTATTATTATTATTTATTATTATTATTATTATTATTAATTATTATCATTATTGTTTGTTATCATTATCATTACTATTGTTACTGATGTCAATATTATTATTATTATTGTTGTTTTTGTTATTGCAATTTTGATTTTTCATTATCGGGATTGTAATAATAACAACAATGATGGTAATGATAATGATAATGGTAGTAAAAATGATAATATTATTAATGTTTTTATTGTTAGCATCATCATTATCATTATCATTATCATTATCATCATCATCATCATCACTCTTATAATCATTGCCATTATCATGATCGTTGTCGTTATGTTTATTGTTAATATTATCATCATTATCATTATTATTATTATTATTATTATTATTATTATTATTATTATTATTATTATTATTATTATTATTATTATTATTATTATTATCATTATCGTTCTTATCGATATTATCATTATCATTAGTGTTCTTACTACGACCACCATGACCACCCCTACCATCACGCTTCTTACTCTCGCCATATTATTCTGCCTAAAACTCGAGCCAAAGATTCCTCGACCAGAGAGATACACTGGACAAAGCCTCTGTGATCTGTTGCAGTTGACAGCTTGTTGCAGTTATTCTTGCATTGTTGCAAGGGTGCAGGCGAGGACCACGAG
>NW_020869460.1:132466-134966 GCF_003789085.1 Penaeus vannamei
CTCTTCACCTTCTACCTTATCTCCTCCCCTTCTTCCTCATCTACTCCTCTCCCTCCCTTCCTTCCCTTTCTCCTCTTCCCCCTCTTTCTCTTCTTCTTCTCTGTCTCGGAAAAGAATTGTTCATCAAAAGACAGAATGATGTACTGAAACAAAATTTTGCAAATAAAAAAATACGAAAGGAGAGAGAGAGAGAGAGAGAGAGAGAGAGAGAGAGAGAGAGAGAGAGAGAGAGAGAGAGAGAGAGAGAGAGAGAGAGAGAGAGAGAGAGAGAGAGAAACACGAACATGTCAAAGATCTTTTCGCTGCATTGCTTCCTCGGGGCGCATTCGTGTATTTTCTCGTTTTCCCTTCCGTTATTTATTTTCAATTTGTTCAACATCAGTCTTGCAATGACGCAAGTTTGTAATCGCTCTTGTTCTTTTTTTCTTGCACACTCAAGTCGTGCAATCGACGGTAATTTTCTCGGATTGCAACTAACGGCAAGGGCAGGGGGGTGGGGGTGGGGTCGTTAAGTCCTCTTCTGTTAGCCTTCCAAATTACAGTTTATTCGTGTGCTCTCTTCAATTACCTCTTTTGTTACGATATACATTGTCATCTCTTTAATCATTCATCAATCTTTATTTTCTGGAACATTTTTATCGCTTTTATTTCTTGATTTTACATCTGCATACTTGTTTCACCATCTCAATGATTTAATATCATCAGAATGAAATCTATTTATCTATATCCTACGTTTTTCATCTTCAGTGTTCCTAGAATGTCATCAGTCATTTCCTTTATATAACAGCCAATTTGAATAAAAAAAACTTAATGAACACCTCTCTTTGCATTCTCTCTTTAAACAACAAAACCTCCAAATTTTTCCTTTATTTCCAAACTTGTTTTTTCCACATTTCCATCGTACACATTTTTCTCGCTTTCTCTTCTGATGTCCAATATAGCATTTCTTTTCGTATATTTTTCTCTAATAACCTCCTTATTTATTTTGATATAATTATGATTTTATAACTTCTATTGCTCCTAACTACGTTGCATATTTTTACTCCCGACAATATTGCATTGAATATGTCTTAAACTAATTAGCAGTTCTGCAAAGGTGAGAACGTGCTGCAAAAAATGGCTTTTTGAATCATTTATTGCATACATGTATATAACTAACTTTTGAAATGAATAAATAAATAACCTTTGACACAGATGGTCAGCCGAGACTCTTACGTTTTTGAATAGATACCAAATAAGAACAGGGTGTAGTTACATGTCGCATTTACCGGGTTAGAAGAAGCCAAAGAACATGTGCAGATTTATTTCCACGAATCATAACAGCTAAAGAACGGTAGGAGGAGACGGGAGTTTTAAGTGAGAACTACACTTAACCCTCTCTCCCTTTCTTCTCCTTCCTCTTTCCTTCTTCCTTTTTTCTTCTTTTCTCCCTCTCCCCCTTTCTTCTCCTCCTTCCTTTTCTCTAAATTACGATTCGACCAGATTCGTAAACGAAATTAGTTTCTTTATGATTTTGGCGAACAGAAAGAAAACGGGTTATGACGAGCAAAGAGAAAATGGGTTAAGCCGAATTAAAAGAAAACGGATTTTGACAAACGGAAAGAAAGCGGATTATGAAGGACGAGAAGAAAACGAATTATAACACAAAGATAAATCGGAATATAATGAATAAAGAGACAATACATTATGATTAATAAAAACTATATGTAAAGCACAATAATTAACGAATAATAGATTTAAAAAACAAACAATAAACGGATTATGGCAAACGAAAAGAAAATGGTTTATGACGAACTAGAAAGAAAACGGAGAGTCAGAACTCGTGAGAAAATTTAGAAAAGTAAAAAAAGTTATTTCGATCACACAAGAGATCTATTCAGGAAGACGTTCTTACAGAAAACCTTTGCTGGAGAAAAATAATTCAAGTGGGAAGATGATTTATTCAATTCTCCGTATTATTAGGGCTATTAAATCGATTATTTTCGGTATTCGACATTTATTGCAACTTTTACTTTTATTTTGATGCATTATAGGACAAATATCTTTATTTTTTTATATATAATTCTCGACCTTGCAAGGAGCACTAATAAAAAATATTTAACCTCCATGTCTAACAAAATATGAAAGAAAGAAAAAAAGAAAAGAAAAGAAAAAAGGAAAAGAATTTAAATATATATATATATATATATATATATATATATATATATATATATATATATATATATATTAATGAAAAAAACGAATTATCCTTCGTCGGTTTGCAGAGTAAGTTAGGAAGCCAAACCCTGTGATACTTTTTTGTTATAGAAGAGTTTTGTCTAACAATAACCTTATAACTTTTCTCCCTCCATGATATACGATTTTCATATCTACGTTCTTTTATCCGGGCTTCGAAAAAAGAAAAATAATGTTTCAATAAAAACTAGTTCTTTCTTTTAGCCAGATTTCAATATAATGATAATAATAATAGTAATAATATTAATACTAATGACAATAATAA
>NW_020869460.1:139966-144966 GCF_003789085.1 Penaeus vannamei
AAGAGAGGAAGAGAGAAATGAGATAGGGGAGGGAAAGAAGTGGGAGAAGCAGAGAGAGAGAGATATTGGAAGATGGAAATGGGGAGGAAAGAAAGAAGGAGAGGGAGAAGAAGAGGGAGATATGGATGGAAGATGGAGAGGGATGAGAGGAAGAAAGAAATGGGTATGATAGAAAATAGAAGAATAGAAAGGAAAAAAGGAAGCAGCATCAACCATGAAGGTAGATATGTAGATTTTCGAATAGCAAATATTAAAAACAAATATGAGAGGGATATAAAAGATGCGAAGGAAACTGAAGAATAAAAGATGGAAAAGAAGACGAATAATAATAAGAAGAAGAAAAAGAAAAAGAAAAAAGTAAATGAATAAGAAAAGAAGAAGAAACAGAAGGAAAGAAAATAAGAAAAAAAGAGAAATAATGATAATAATAATAATAAAAACAATGATAATAACAATGATAATAATAATGATAACAATAATAATAACCATAATAATGATAATAATAATGATAACGATAATACTGATAATAACTAGAAGTACTCAGAGAGCGTATACCTCCGGCAAGGCTATAAAGTCACTGATGCGGTAAAGAGATTCACACTTTAAGAATTAAATTAAAATCCCCTTTCTCAAGTACGCAAGTGACGCCCGTAAACATAACCTCAAAATATTTCTGGATCCCGATCACTAGCTTATATTATATTTTACAGAATGTAAGTTAAGCTAAGACATACCTCTGGTAAAATTTTCACAATTATCTGTTCATAACTTTTTTGTTTCTTTCTAACAAACGAACAAATGATATCCAGTTAAAGGATAAAACGCACCTCCGGTAAAAAAAAAAAAAAAAAATCAGATAAATCTAGTTATCCTGCCAACGAACAAACAAACTAACCAACGCGACTGAAAACATGACCTTCCCGGAGGTAATAATAAAACAACCAGAGACTTTAGCACAACAAACTATACTGTCCAACCATCAGCAACACACACCACAACCACAGCACAACACACCCACGCAACACACCACCACCACAAACACACACAACACCACACACAACATAACACACCACCAGGAATCTCAGAAATACCCAAGAACCCTCCCCCCCATCCCTCCCTCCACCCAACCCCGACCATACATACGCCGGACGCCCTTATGGCACTCGACGAAACCGAAATCCGAAGAGAAATGCACGAATTCGAGTTCACATGCACGTCGAACTTCCCCCGAAATGGCTGGTACGTAGCAGTCCCGCCGCTCTCATTCCACGAATCGGGAATAGTGGGGGAAGGAACGTCGCATTCCGGTCGGGGGGGGGGGTAGAGAGGCGAGGAGGAGGAGGGGGGGTCGGATGGGTTGGGGGGGAGTTCTGCCGACCGGAATCTGCTGTCGGGAGGAGGGGTAGGGGGGTGGAGGTCTTACTTCCTTTTCTTTGTTGGAGAGGGAAAGGGAGGTGATGGGGAGGGAGAGGGAGATTAGGTGGAACGGTGAAGGGAGAGATAAATGATGGAGAGGTGAGAGAGAGAGAGAGAGAGAGAGAGAGAGAGAGAGAGAGAGAGAGAGAGAGAGAGAGAGAGAGAGAGAGAGAGAGAGAGAGAGAGAGAGAGATTGTGAGATTAAGACTGAGAGAAAGATTGAGAATGATAATGAAAGTATATATTTTAAACAAAAATGAGGAAGAGAGAGATAAAAAAATAAATAAATAAAAATAAAAAGACTTCACACTACTAGCATTTTTTCTTCTATCTTTACAACAGTTTCCCTTCGAATTCCCCCGAGTTCGACCTCCGTTTCCCGTTTTCTGTCAAACCCTTTTCCGTTTTCTCTCACAGAAACACATGTGCGACTTCCACGGGTTTAGTATGGTATTGGTTTGCACTCTGACGCATTTCACTCTGGCTGCTATGGCCGTCGAACGCTTCCTGGGCATCTGTCACGGTTATTTCTACAGCAGGAACGTTACTCCACACAGATGTAGGTGAGTAAAATGAATTTTTTTTCTCTCTTAGCTTTTACATCACGTCCAATTGTAATCAGGTACAGATCTCTATTTGTTTACCTTGTCGGTATGATAGAATGATAATATCTGTGTGTATTTGGAATTTAAAGGCTATTTTCTTATATATATTGTCGGTTCTCTATTATGTAGGCCTATGTGAATGATAAATATGCACTATTACATCGCCTGAACGAGAAGTTTTAGCCCAGACTCGAAACACCACGATTTCATTTCCTTCTCTGATTATCACTATTTCATTCCACGTCAATTTAGTCTCTACTCAAACTGAAAATCAAAATACCAATATCCAACGCTGTTACACTCCCCACCGCCCAAACACACGAGAATCAGAAGCCGTGAATTAAGGTACCCCGTCTCTCCAAAAGCTCTCCGATCCCTAACGCTCTCCGGGTTCAAAGCTCTCTCGTGGATTCTGGGTTATATCCATCACTCGCTGGCAGCAAAACCGACAGTTATTTGAGAGAGAGAGCTTGGTCGGGGGTCGGGGGGTTGGGGTTGGGGGGTATAGCTCTGTCTATCAATAAGGTCTATCGGCAGCGTGTAAAGGGGGAATGCTCTCGCGTTTCCAATGCTCTCACGAAGGCAATGACCGTGAATCTTATGCTTGCTGGGCAGCTTCCCTTTTCTTTCCTGTGTTAATGGAACTATGTTGGTCTTTCCTCGTTCCTGGTCGGTGGCGGCGGCCTTGTATTGAACATTAGATAATTTGTTGGCTATTTGTCTGTATCTGTTTGTCAATGTGTCTCCGTTTATTTGTCAGTCTGCCTGTCTCTGTCTCTGTCTGTCTGTCTCTCTCTGTCTCTCTCTCTCTTCTCTCTCTCTCTCTCTCTCTCTCTCTCTCTCTCTCTCTCTCTCTCTCTCTCTCTCTCTCTCTCTCTCTCTCTCTCTCTCTCTCTCACTCCCTCTCCCTCTCTCTCTCTCTCTCTCTCTCTCTCTCTCTCTCTCTCTCTCTCTCTCTCTCTCTCTCTCTCTCTCTCTCTCTCTCTCTCTCTCTCTCTCTCTCTCCTCTCTTCTGTCTCTCCCTTTATATCTATCCGTGTATCTATCTATCTTTAATAATGATGATAAAAATAATGATATCAATAACAACAGCGACAATGACAAAAGTAATAACGTTAATGATTATAATGTCAATGCTACCATCGCAGAACCTTGAACTACCGATAAAACAACACACGCAAACGGCCCATTCTTTGATAATCACCAACACAACAAGAAAAAAACAACTACTAACAAGGACAACGACCTTGGTACGCAAAGTAGACAGCCATTATGATAATGAATGAGTAATGTGTCAACAGAGACAAATTGATAGAGGAGAGGCCTTTGTGCAACACTGTAGTTGATTATGCAAGTATAAGTCATTAAATTGCATTGAGTCTTTATCAATTGGTGTTTGGGAGGAAGTTTATGAATGAAAGGTATGAATTGTTTACTTGGTTTTGAATTGTATCTTGTTTGCTTTTGTGTTGAAGTGCCGGTGTAATTGTAATTATAGCCATCTATGCAATTATTTGTGTGTTTATGTTTGTACATTTATGTGTGTATAAATGAGAGAGGGAGACAGAGGAGGGGGAGGCAGACAGACAGACAGACAGACAGATAGGTAGACTAATAAAGACTGACAAGCAGACAGACACACAAACAGATAGAAACATAAGATAAACATAAACATAAAGAGATAGACAAATACATAGAGACCGACAGACACATACACAGAAAGACAGAAATTGGCAGACAAACAGACAGACAGAAAGGAGGCAAACAGACAGACGAATAGACAGAGTCATAGATGGATAAAGACAAATAGATAGAGAGAAAGAGGTGGCGTGGGGGGGGGGGTAAGTATCGCGTGGCGGAGCAGAATCACGAAAGTTTTAGATTTGATGAAATGTAAACGCTCGTGACGTAAAAGGTGGTGTCCGGAGGGCGTGGCCGAACTCATTTCCTATAGGTCATTTCACTCAAAAAAAAAAAAAAAAAGAAAAAAGAAAAAGAAGAAGAAGAAGAAGAAGAAATACATATATATAAAATGATGAGAGAGAGGGAGAGAGAGAGAGAGAGAGAGAGAGAGAGAGAGAGAGAGAGAGAGAGAGAGAGAGAGAGAGAGAGAGAGAGAGAGAGGAGAGAAGGAGAGGGAGAGGGAGAAGAGAGAGAGAGAGAAAGAAAGAGAGGGAGAGGGAGAGGCAGAGGAAGAGAGAGAGAGAAAGTGAAAGATAGAGGGAGAGAGGGAGGAAGAGTAGAGTAGAGAGGGAGGGAGAGGGAAAAAAGAGAAGGAAAGAGAGAGAGAGAGAGAGAGAGCGAGAGAGCGAGAGAGCGAGAGAGCGAGAGAAGAGAGAGAGAGAGAGAGAGAAGAGAGAGAGAGAGAGAGAGAGAGAGAGAGAGAGAAGAGAGAGAGAGAGAGAGAGAGAGAGAGAGATAGAGAGAGATAGGGAGAGAGAGAGAGAATAGAAATATATGCAGTCTGTGTTAGATTAAATGACGGATGCATTTACGTCAGTTGGTATGTGTGTCTATCTACATCGTATGTATGCTTATTTGTATCTCTTTCTCTCTCTCTCTTTCTTTCTTTCTTTCTTTCTTTCTTTCTTTCTTTCTTTCTCTCTCTCTCTCTCTCTCTCTCTCTCTCTCTCTCTCTCTCTCTCTCTCTCTCTAGCCTTCAAACTAAATATTTGTTTATCTGTCTGTTTACCTATGTGCGTGCGCGGGTGTATTTCTATGTTTGTATCTGTGTCTGTGCCTCTGTCCCGTCTGTCTATGTATGTGCCTATGTCTCTCTCTGTCTATATAAAAGAAGAAAACAAAGAGAAAGATATTCCTTCTTCAGTCTCATTAAAAAAAATCGACTCGTTCAAACAGGAGTTACTCTCGTCAGTATGAAGAACATAGCGGGGAATTGAGGGTTGCGGATGTGTTCAGTAAAGCTGTTTAAGTAGCCCCTGATATGCTCATAGGGAATACGATGGTCCTATAACAGTA
>NW_020869460.1:159966-164966 GCF_003789085.1 Penaeus vannamei
GACGTGCCGCTGGTCGCGGGCGTAGAGGTGCCCCTGGTGGACGGCGTGGAGGCGCAGGCGCTGTCGCAGGACGCCCTCCTGCGGCCGGGCTCCAAGGGCGGCTCCCTCCACCAGACGCTGAGCAAGAGCCTGTCCGTCGTGATCCCGATCCCGCTCTTCACCTCCGAGCAGTACCGCGTGGCCGCGTGTGGGCGTGGCGAGTGCGGGGGCGGCCACTACTGCCTGGTGGGCGGCGAGCACCACCTCGACTGCTTCTCCCGCCCCGTGCAGAGAGTCAGCTCCTCCGCCTCCGCCTGCGAGCGCAGCAGGTCGCCCTTCATCACCGTCAGCGGTGGGTGGCCTCGACCTCCGGGAGGGCGCGCGGGGAGGGCGGGCCTTTCATGCGACGAAGGGGAGGGAATGAAGGGAAATAACAAGGGGAAGGGGAATAAAGGGAAAATAAAAAGAACATATGTCAAAGGGGAATAAAGGGAAATGACAAGGGGAAGGGGAATAAGGAGAAAATAAAAAGAACGTATGATGAAAGGGAATAATGGGAAAATAACAGGATATAACAAAGGGAAAGGGGAATAATGGGAAATAGCAAGGGGAAGGGGAATGAAGGGAAAATAAAAAGAATATATGATAAAGGGGAATAATGGGAAATAAACAAGATATGACAAAGGGGAAGGGGAATTATGGGAAATAACAAGAGGAAGAGGAGTAAAGGGAAAATAAAAAGAACATGATAAAGGGGAATAATGAGAAAATAACAAGATATGACAACGGGGAAGGGGAATAATGGGAAATGATAAGGAGAAGGGGAATGAAGGGAAAATAAAAAGAACATGATAAAGGGGAATAATGGAAAAATAAGAACATAAGCAAAAGCAAAGGGATACTTGTTTTTTTTTTACTTTTGTGACAGGTTTTGTTTATGATGGCCTAATGATAGCTTTCACGCCTGTTAGTTGTAAATGTATATTCAGTGTTTGGTTTATGTCGGTGATTAGAAATATTTTTGGGATTATTTACATGAGCAAGACATTTACACAGAACATGCATACACACACGGATACGGACACGGACACGGATACACACACACGGATACGGACACGTACATACACACACACGGATACGGACACGTCATACACACACACGATACGGACACGTACATACACACACACGGATACGGACACGTACATACACACACACGGATACGGACACGTACATACACACACACGGATACGGACACGTACATACATACACACGGATACGGACACGTACGGGATACGGACACGTACATACACACGGATACGGACACGAACATACACACACACGGATACGGACACGTACATACATACACACGGATACGGACACGTACATACATACACACGCATACACACCCACACACACATGGAGAGGCAAATGAAAATATTCGTGCATATATAGAGATGGACATTCTATTTAAAGGCGTTAATATCCATTAGGAATGAAATCACATAGAAAACATCACGTACTTGGACGACTACAAAGAGAGCTCTATTTTTAAATTCTTTCCTTCGCATTTTCTCATCCTCCCTTCGCTTTTCCCTGCAGACTGTGAGGACACGGGCGTCTTCCGCAGCAAGTCCTGGAGCTGCCACACCCACCAGGAGCCGCAGCCGCAGTACCGCACCCAGAGCACCCAGACCCTCACCTGCGGCGACCCGAGCGCCGACGAAGCCCCAGCTGCCCCTCAGCCTCCGACGCATCTCCAGGCCAGCCTCCAACCCGTCAGCTGCGAGACGCCGTTGCTGACAGCAGCTGCGTCTCAAGAGCACCTCCGCGTCGCTGACTGTGGTCGGGGGAAGCTCGGAGCTCCGCAGCAGCAGCAGCAGCAAGCGACTCCGAGCCCAGCTGACTTTCCGAAGCAGTTCGAATCAAAGGGTTGACTCCTGAGGACTCGAAGCTAAACGCGTTCGATTGCGTTCGACCTTTTCCTCAGTGTAGTCTCGTATATGGCGTGACTCGATAAGAAAAAGACACCAATTTCGGAGAGGAGGAGATAGCCGCCGATCTTATTCTATCAAGAAACACGTCGTGAAGCTCTATTACAACGAGCTTCACGTGTGCCCACGAGACTCCGGCACTGATCACGATGATGTGCGTCTCGTATGGAGCTGCATCTTCGGGATCTTTTGTCTCTGTTGGTGTTTCATATACAGTATAATTTAAGGTTCTGGTGCTGTGTCCAACACGCTGATTTACTTCATTGATTGTGATAAAGAGACCGTGTAAGCTTACCTACGTGTTGTAACGGAGAAACACGAGACATCAAGGATCTCTTTTTTGATTTTTAAAAGAGAATTATATAGCAAGACGAATGAATGAAAATGAGTTTTGTTTTGATTCCGTCTTTTGTGGTAACTACCCTCTGTAGTGTTCGTAGCAAACTCTCTAGTCATATGCATTATTATTTTTCTATAGCTTTTTATATCAACAAATTAATTTTGTAATGGATAATGGATATTTTATAAACACTTAAATGTGTAGATACTTAACATAAAGCTAATATTGTATGCATGACTTAAGCTTAAACCGCTAAGCATATCTGTCTTGTTGGTGAAGACTGTGCTAATCAGGGAAACAACACGGTCGTAACTCCTCATGATAATGTATTATATATATATATATATATATATATATATATATATATATATATATATATATATATATATGTACTCGTTGTTTACGACTGTGTTGTTAGTTGGCAGCAGATTTTTATTTAGATTATATTCTCAGTCATGAAAAATACTACAAATGTACATAATCACAGACTTCGAAGAAAGACTATCAAAGATTTCAAAGAAAACAAAACCTTGTGTGTCTGAATGACGAACATGCAAACGAGCGCCCACATAAACTCACTTTTGTGGAATAGCATTATCTGAGCAGTTCCTTCGCCTTGGGACAGGAGCGCAAAAGGGCGTAATAAAATGTACTAAAAAGTGCCCTGTTTACCTTTGTGTGTTTGCAGGTTTTCCAAAGACTAAAACCCGCCATTAAGGAGATGAAATAGATTATCAATCACTCTTGCAAATTATTATTATCTTATTGTAATTAGATATCAATACTGATAGAGACGAAAGACAAAAACATCCTGCAAGATATATATTTTTTTTTATATAAAGAACTCACAGTGGAGAATATTATTTCATTTTCATTTTTTTTTCTATCCGTAATTTTTATTTTCTAAGTGATTCAGGTAATTGGGTAATTCTGATATCATTTACGTGTGTTCTAAGATGTATGTGAGAAATATTTGTTGTATCCTGTGAATTGTAATATATCTGTATCTATAAATGTCCATTGTTCTCTCTCTCTCTCTTTCTCTTCTCTTTTCTTTCTCTTTCTCTCTCTCTCTCTCTCTCTCTCTCTCTCTCTCTCTCTCTCTCTCTCTCTCTATATATATATATATATATATATATATATATATATATATATATATATATATAATATATATATTATATATACATATATATATATATATATATATATATATTATATATATATATATATATATATATAATATATATATATACATACATACAACTTTTCGTCATGCATTATCAGGCATAAAATTCACACACACACACACACACACACACAACACACAACACACACACACACACACACACACACACACACACACCACACACACACACACACACACACACACACACACACACACACACACACACACACAACACACAACACACACACAACACACACAACACACACACACACACACACAACACACACACACACAACACACACACACACACACACACACACACACACACACACACACACACACACACACACACATGTAATCTACACATATATACGTATATACATTATAAATATGTGTGGGTAGTGTATGTACTTATGTATGTGTATAGACTCCAACGCTAATCTTCAGGAAGGGATACAATTTTGTAACCTGGAAATAAAATACCTCAATACATCTCTAAGAGGGCCATACTATATACTGGTTCTTTATCTTCAAGCATATCAAAAACCCTTATCACCTCCCGAGTTCCCACTATCCCTACAATCCTATTTTTGTAAATTGTATTTCTTATAATATATACCCAGACTGTGTCGTGATTGCCACGAGATGTATATTCCTAACTTGGCAACCGTTCGTAAGGATTTTTATACCACTTTATTTTTCTTTCCGTTTTTCTGTCTGTATTTTTTCCGATTTTCTCTGTGTAACGTTTTCGTTTCTTACACGTTTCTGTTATGCTTAATTTTTTCCTTCTTTTTACTATCTTTATCTTCTACGTAATGGACGAACTACTCAAAACTACCTCTTGACGAACTGACCAATCATTCTGTCTTTAAACTGTAGTGGAAAGTTATCCTGGCTATTTTGACGAGCTAAGACCACTATGTATAAGCAAAAGCATTTATCTCTTTTTTATTTTCTTTTTCTTTTTAGTTTACCTTGAAAATTCCATACCTCAGTTGGATATATTTTTTCCTATTTACATTGTTAAGTCTTGCTATATTCATTGAGGGAGAAATATTATTACAAAGCAAACATAAGGTGATTTAACGGATACGAGTAAAAAAAAAAATAAGAAAAATGGGTTTTATCTTCCCCTGGAATTAATTTTTGCACTGTGATTTTCAAAGTTATTTCGGAAACATTCCTTTAACCATCACAATTTTTATACCAAAATATCCTTTACAACTGCAACACCTACTGTTGAAATAATATTGATAATTGCTATTGCTATTATTATTATTATCATTATTATTATCAGTATCAATATCATTATCATCACTATGATTTCCATTGATATGATCATTATTGTCGATTTATTGTTTTAATTATTATCGATATTCATTATTTTTCATTATTATTGCTACTAATAGGCACACTACTACTGTTATTATTATTATCATTATCAGTATTTTCATTTTTATCATCACATCATAATCATTACTGTTCCTGTTATAATTATGAT
>NW_020869460.1:177466-187466 GCF_003789085.1 Penaeus vannamei
CCACTCCCTCTTCTCCTATTCCGGCAGACCCTCTCTTTAGCATCTCGTCTGTTCCTCCCTCAGGTGCGTGCTGGGGTTGCCTATGCTTGTGAAAGTCCTCGAAGGAAAGAGGTTGTGGGAGCTACGACCGGGCGACCTCAATGTGCATTTGGTTGTGATGATGTAGTGGTTATTTTTATTATTTTTCCTCTTTTTTGATGAATGGGATTTTGAGATTTAAGAAAGAAGGAAGGGAAATCTTTGGGTTTTGATTGTTTGGAGAAATCTTTGAATTTGGGTCTTCTTTGTTTTTTCTTATTTTGATGTTGAGATTTATGAGGTCTTTCTTTCTCTCTTGTTTCTTATGTGTCTCCTATTCTTTGTTTTTCTCTCTCTCGTTCGTTTGGCTTTCGAGTATGATAGATTTTTTTTAATGCGATTTGATTTGTTGTTGTTGTTTGTTTCTTAATTTTTTTTGCCATTTTTTCGTTTCATATTCTTCGTCGTCTTCTTCGTTGTTTCACTTTTTCTTCTTATCCCTAAATCTATCAGCAATGATGAATTTTCGTTTCTCTATCTAATTCTTTTGATTATGATTATTTTTCTTCTTTTTCCCTCACTTCTTCATGCGTAAAACCATCATATTTTTCAGGATTTCTCTCGTTTTCTTATCACCTTCGCATGACACTGACTTAGGAGAGAAAGATATATATGTGACGTGGAAGTTTCGCTTTCATATATTTTTTTCTATTCGTCTCCCTTGTTCCTACCTCTTCTATTTTTTTCCCATTGGACTGGTTCTCTTATCTTCTTTCTCGATGTGTCTCTATTTCTTTTTTTCTTTCTCTCTCACGCTCTTTCTTTATTCTTTTTTCTTTTCTTTTTTCTCTTTCTATTCCTTTCTTTCTTCTCACTTTCCCTCTTGTTTTTCTTTTTTCTCTTTCTCTCTCACTTTCTTTCTTCTCTCTCTCTCTCTCTCTCTCTCACTTCTCTTCTCTCTCTCTCTCTCTCTCTCTCTCTCTCTCTCCTCTTTCTCTCTCTCTCTTTCTCTCTCTCTCTCTCTTCTCTCTCTCTCTCTCTCTCTCTCTCTCTCTCTCTCTCTCTCTCTCTCTTCTCTCTCTCTCTCTCTCTCTCCTCTCTCTCTTCTCTCTCTCCTCTCTCTCTCTCTCTTTCTCTCTCTTCTTTCTCTCTCTCTCTCTCTCTCTCTCTCTCTCTCTCTCTCTCTCTCTCTCATCTCTCTCCTCTCCTTTTCATTTACATCCATTTCTTTCGTTCATCATACGCTTATATATATTTTATTTATCATTATATTATTATTTTTTTTTATTCATTTACTTCATTCCTTGCGCGCCTAACGAGTCTTCTGCCTTTCATTCCATTCGTTTGTCCAAAGAAGAATAAACGAATATAATGGAGTCACGTTCCTGTGTTATCGTTTGTCGAGAAAAAAACCTTTTTTACACTCGTATCCCGGCGACGTGTGGAAAGACTACTGGAATAACTTTTTTCCCACTCGGTCGTAACACGCACAAAAAAGAAAGAAAGAAAGAAGAAAAACACAAATACTTATGAATGAAAGACAAGTCTGTGTGGGATTTTTTTTTTTATTTTTATTTTTTTGGCGAGATTTTTTTTTTTTTTTGTGGCGAGATTTTTTTTTTTTTTTTTGGCGATTTTTTTTTTTTTTTTTTTTTTTTTTGAAAGTCGTAATAAAAAGAATAAGCCGTAAGGGATTGCAGCCGAAGAATGGGAGTCATGGCAGCAGCGCCCGGCTTGATGGCAGTGACAAGGGGCGTTTTTAGCATTGGGTGTTGATGGCTCTGACGCCCGGATACAAAGGCGGCGAAGGAGTTTGGAGTTTCGAAGGAGAAGCTGAATCTCGTTTGCATTCATAAACCGGATGGGAAGCTCAAGCATATTTGGGGCTTTAGAGCATCCTGGTGTGAAGTAGGATTTTTTTTTTTGTTATTATTACTACCTCTCTGTCTCTTGTGTCTCTGCTTCTCTTTCTCTCTCCCTCTATGTTTCTCGTCTCTCTCTCTCTCTCTCTCTCTCTCTCTCTCTCTCTCTCTCTCTCTCTCTCTCTCTCTCTCTCTCTCTCTCTCTCTCTCTCTCTCTCTCTCCTTCCCTCCCTCGCTCTCTCTCTTGTTTTTCTTTTCTCTCTCTTTCTCTACTTTCTTTTCTCTCTCTCTCTCTCCCCAAGACACGTTCCTACTGCCATTCAATGTTACTAAGAATAAGAACCACGAAAAGAAAAACAAAAAAATACCAAATAAAATATTAGAATATCTCTCCGAAGGCCAAATTAAATAAGTCCACAAAATAAGAAGAAGTGAAAAATTTCTCCTGAGAAAAGTCGATACATTTTGGAGAAAAATAGTCACCCGAATGCATTATGTCAGTGATTGATGGAATCGGACTCCATAAAAAAGTGTGGAGAGTCACCACATGGAATGCAAATACAGAAAACCAGCTGACATAACATTCATCTTAGACATAAGAATATAGATGAACCGTATTCATGTTGACAAATGTAGAAAGGTATGAATGAGAACGAATATCTTCACAATACAAGAGATGTATTTGACCGCTTTCGAATACATCTTCGTCAGAAATACATATATATTCCTGAAGAAGATAAATTCAAAGCCGGTCAAATACATCTCTTGTATTGTGAAGATATTCATTCTCATTCATACCTTTCTACAAGAATGTAGATCTTAAACTTATTATTTTATTATTTGGTGTGAATAATAAATGAATTGTAGGTATAATTACATGTAAAATTGATAGACATGAATTTAGACATCAAAGGCGACAAATTAAACTTGACGTAAAAAAAGATACACATACATTTACGCATATTCACAGACGCAAAGGTGCAATTTTTTACGTAATGTTAAGCCTTTTGCTCTCGTAATGAGATGTTTCAGTTAAAAGTAAAATAGTAAACGTTTCGTGAATTGGAAGCGACTCTATACTGATATATATACAATTGAAAAAAAAAAAAAAAAAAAAAAAAGTTTCCAAAGAATAAGAAACACAACAAACAAAAAACAAAAACAACAATCGGATCTCTCCGAAAAAGTTCGAAAAAAACAACTTTTACAAAAGAAACCTTAAGATAACAAAAGGAGAAGAAACAGACAACAAATTCGAGAAAGATCTAACCAACCAGCCCCCCCCCCCCCCAAAAAAAAAAAAAAAAAAATCGCCTATCAGACCATTATCACCAACTTCCTTCCAGCGTAAGAAATCTCACCAGCAATCTCCCCCCCCTCCCCCCCACACACACGCACACACACCAGGGCGACGCAGACACACCTCGATTGTTTTGGCGTCAGGGCGTGGAAGGGAGACGTGGAAGCGAGACCCAGTGCTTCAAGAACACGGTGGCTTTTCTCTTAATGGTGACTAATGGTCGCTCGGGAAAAGGGTTCTTGGATGCGAAGAACGAGGAGGATATTGGCAAGGGGGGGGAGGAGGGGAGGGGAAGGGGAAGGGGGAGGAGGAGGAAGGGGGAAGGGGGAGGGAGGGGGAGAGGAGGGTGAGGAGGAAGGACGAGGAGGATATTGGCAAGAGGGTTGGGAGTGGGAGGTGGAGGAGAGGGAAGGGGAAGGGGGAGGGAGGAGGAAGGGGGAGGGGAGGAGGAAGGGGGAGGAGGAGGAAAGGGGGAGGAGGATATTGGCGATGGCGTGACTTGGGAAGGGAGAAGAGGAGGAGGAAGGGAGGGGAGGGGAAGGGGGGGAAAGGTGAGGGGGAGGAGGAAGACGAGGATAGAGAAGGGAGAGGGGAAGTGGAGGAGAGGAGTGGGAAAGGGGGGGAGGGAAGGACGAGGAGGATATTGCAAGAAGGGGTGGGGAGGAGGGGGGAGGGAGGGGGAGGAAGGGGGAGGGGAGGAGGAATAGGGGAGAGGAGAAGAAGGGATAGGGGAAGGGAGGATCCGTAGATTCTGGGAAGGAGAGAGGGGAAGGGGGGGGTGATGGGAAAGGGGTGGGTGGGGGAGGTGGATCTTCTTGGAAATTCTTTTGTTTGTTTGTGATTGGATTTTAGTAATGATGGAATAAATAATGATTATGCTAATGATAGTTAATGATGATGATAATAATTAATGATCTTAATAATGATAATAATAATGACAATAGTAATTATAATAATAATAACAATGATGATAATAATGAGAATGATAATGATAGAAATAATGACAATAATAATTATAATAATAATAATGATGATAATAATAATGGTAATAATGATAATCATAATAATAATAAGAATAATGATGATAATAATAATGGTAATAATGATAATCATAATAATAATAATAATGGCAAAAGTAATTATAATAATAATAAACAACGATAATAATAATGATAACGATAATGATGAAAATAATTACAGTAATAATTATAATGATAATAACAATGATAATCATAAGGATGATAATGATAATAATAATAATAATATTAATAATAGAATAACGGTAAGGCCATAACTGTTGTGTGAATAAACATCTCTTTCCAAATTACATTTTCAAATTTCCAAATCCTATGTCGAATAGGCCTAAATATTCCTAGATATTGCTTAGATATTCCTAGATATTGTCTATTACAAACCACCTTCAGCTCTTACTTTCTCTTTCACATGTGCGTCTTGCATTTCCCTTTTTTACAACCTTTAAAATTCCTTTTGCTTATGACATAACGCTACCTTCAGTTAACCCATTTACCATTAATATTTATTCCTTGTTGATAAATATTCCTGATATTTTTCTTTGTGTTAATTAGCCTGTGAGTGTCAATAAACCTCAGTTGTAATTTTTTGTTCATGTTCTACGATTTGTTATTATTTTTTGGAGCGAAAGTTTCAGTCCTGATGTTGTTTTTTTGTTGTTGTTGATATAAAATTGTTTTTTTTCGATATAAAGTATATTACAATAGGTGTTTTGTTTACGATCATGTAACTCTCCTATGTTTTTTTTTCTTTTCTTTTCTGTTTCTTTTTAATGATATAGAAATATACTTTACAATAGATATTTTGTTTACGTTCATGTGGCACTTACGGCAACATTTACCTTTTGTTTTCACCCACTCCCCACAGCATGCACTTCAGTAAACCAGCGCGGGGAGTAAGACAACTTCCTTTGGAGAACGTAAGTGTAGAATGACTTGGCTGTCGTGTCGTTGTTACTTGCATTGGGAACTTTCTGTTTCTGTTTTGTTGATATAGTTTCTCTCTTTCTCTCTCCCTGTCTCTATCTTTGTCTGTCTCTCTGTCTGTCTGTGTGTCTCTCTTTCTCTTCCTCTCTCTCTCTCTCTCTCTCTCTCTCTCTCTCTCTCTCTCTCTCTCTCTCTCTCTCTCTCTCTCTCTCTCTCTCTCTCTCTCTCTCTCTCAATCTCTCATTCACCGTCTATCTCTTCCTTCCCTCTCTCAATCTACCCCTTTTCCTCCCCCACCGCCTTCCTGTTCCTTCAATACGAAACTAATAACCAAACCTAATAACCTCCACACATAACCCAACCATCTAAAAACATGTCATCTCCCAACTCCAACTCCGTACTACCGCCCCGACGTCCATCAATTGCCGAAACTCCTCTGCGTCTGAGATTCCACCGGGCGTTAAGGACACGCTATCTCTCCCAATTCAAGCATTAACGTCCCAGGGTGCTTGGTTGCAGGCTCTGATAAGTGAGAGGGGTGTAAACAAGCTCTTGGACGCTAAAATCTTTTACGATGTAAACAATAAGCGGAGGGAGATATGTCCAGCACTGCCAGGCTCTCTATCTCTCTCTGTCTCTGTCTGTCTGTCTGTCTCTCTCTCTCTTTCTGTCTCTCTCTGTCTCTGTCTGTCTGTCTGTCTGTCTGTCTGTCTCTCTCTCTCTCTCTCTCTCTCTCTCTCTCTCTCTCTCTCTCTCTCTCTCTCTCTCTCTCTCTCTCTCTCTCTCTCTCTCTCTCTCCCTCCCTCCCTCCCTCCCTCTTTCTCTTCTCTTCCCTCTCTTCACATTTTACGGCCGCCGCATGTTTGGCAATAAACGCCGAGCTGCAGGGTTTGGGGACTAGGAATCTCGCCGCCGTGAGGAGTCCCTTCCTGTCTTCGCAAGGTCGAAAGGGACATGATCATGTTTACGTTCATGCGTGGCTTTTATTCAGTGGCTTAAAGAGGTTTTCGACAAGCAGGTGTTGTGTAGGTTAAAGTGCATCGATACAGCCTGTACGAGAAGCGCGCGGGGTTCAAACGGCGAGGGCATCTCAGAGGCATTAGCGCGGTACATGGAGAGGGCGGGTCCAGCAAGAGGCGAGGTGGAGTGACTGGGAGAAGGAGAAGGAGAAGGGAGGAGAAGGAGACGGAGGGAGAAGAGTGAGGCGCCAGAAACGAAAGGCAGAAAATTCCCCTCCTCGATTCTGAAGTAATAAGAGGAAAAAAAATAATTAGCCACGGGGAAGTACAGGAAGAGAGAGAGAGAAAGAGAAAAAAAAAAAAAGTTTCCCAGTGTACCAAAGACCTGAAAAAGAGGGCATTAAGAGAAGAGCGAGCGACGTGGGATCTTAGGGACACGCGCTGGGAAGGAGAGGCTTACCTGGAACTCGCTGGCGGGACACGCGGCCCGAGTTACAAGGAGGACATCAGTCGCCGGCGCCGCTGCACGGGTCGGCGACGGCGGTGCAAGGGGGGGGGGGATGAAGAGAGGGTTGGGGGACAGACGAACAGACGAAGAAAGTGAGGAAGAGGAAATGAGAGACGAAGATGGATGAGAAAATCTGCGCACATAGAGGGAGGAAGGGAGAGAGAGAGAGAGAGAGAGAGAGAGAGAGAGAGAGGAGAGAGAGAGAGAGAGAGAGAGAGAGAGAGAGAGAGAGAGAGAGAGAGAGAGAGAGAGAGAGAGAGAGGCCTATAAACAGACAGACAGAGAGGAAAAGAGCAAGAATCACGAAAAAACAAATTCACATTTTCGAGAAAAAAAAAAACGAAAATACACAGAAAGAATAACAAACGCAACGAAACAGAAGGAGAGACAAGCAACTAAACATCGAAACATATATATAGGAATAAAATAAAGAAAAACAGAAAGAAAAAAACAAAAACAGCTTCAAAGATCAAAAGGTAGACGAGTGAAGTGAAGGAGAGAAGGTAGGGAGGGAGAGACGTACAACAAGAGAAAGTGTGACAGCCATGAGTGCGTCTATGTGCGTTCGTACGTGTGTGTTTGTATATGTAGACGTACACATGAGCCGGCATATCCCCGGGCAGGACGAGTTTTCGGTCCGAGGCCAGGCAAAGTTTTCCTACTTGACTCTGATGCGAAATAAACACACACACACACACACACTCTACGCACATCTGTTGGACTCGCTCGCCTTGCAGCAGATGTCTTCGCTTTTAAGTGTATCAAACGCATTAGTATTTTTTTAAAGATTATGTATTTGTGTTTTTTTTTTGTATATATATATATATTATTTTTTTATATATTTGACTTGAGTTTTATGCTGTGAATCTCGTTTTGGGTTTATAGGCCTACTATTATTTTTATTATTATAATCATTATTAATGATAATGATAATGATAATAATAATGATAATGATGATAAAAATAAAGATACAGATAAAGAGAGATAAAGATACAGATTACAGATAAAAAGAGAAAGAAAAAGATAAAAATAAAGAAAAAGAAAAATATAATAATTATAATCATTAATAATGTTAATGATGATAATATAATAATGACATCGATTTAATAACGATACTGACGTCTCATATTGGTGCCAATTTAGACCACACATAGTCAAGCAGATCCCGTTTCCATTGAGTTCATGACGTCATCGTGAATCGTTTTTTTTGCACATGATATTTCCAATTCTGTTGCCTGCCCATCGTCAGTGTCGTTTTATTATCGTCCTTATCGTCAGTGTTATTCAAGTGTTATTCGTTTTATTATCGTCCGTCGTCAGTGTTATTCGTCGTCAATTCGTCGTCCGTCGTCGTTTTATTATCGTCAGTGTTATTCGTTTTATATCGTCCGTTTTATTATCGTCCGTTATTCGTTTATTATCGTTGTTATCGTCGGTTCAGTGGTTTGGTCGTCATTATTATTATCAGAGTGTTATTTTTATTATTCGGTTTATTCGTTATTATTGTTATTATTATTATATTGATATTTATTGTTATTTATCATTATTATTGTTATTATTGTTATTATTATTATTATTATATATTATTATTATTATATTATTATATTATTATTATTATTATTATTATTATTATTATTATTATTATTATTATTATTATTATTATATTATTATTATATTATATTATTATTATTATTATTATTATATTATTATTATTATTATTATTATTATTATTATTATTACTCTTATATTTTATTATCATTATTATTATAATCATAATTGATATTATTATTATCATTATTATTGTTATTATTATCATTATTATCATTTTATTATTATTGTTATTATCACTATTATTGTTATAAAAAAAGAAAGAAAGAAAGAAAGAAAAAAATATGTTTATATATGTATGCGTTTGTGTTGTGTGGATGGATGTGTGTGCGATGTGTGTGTGTGTGTGTGTGTGTGTGTGTGTGTGTGTGTGTGTGTGTGTGTGTGTGTGTGTGTGTGTGTGTGTGTGTGTGTGTGTGTGTGTGGTGGTGTGTGTGGTTGTGTGTGTGTGTGTGTGTGTTGTGTGTGAGTGTTGTGTGCGTGTGTGTGTGTGTGTGTGTATTTGTGTGTGTGTGTGTGTTGTGTGTGTATTTGTGTGTGTTGTTGGTGTGTGTTCGTGAGTGTGTGTGTGTGTGTGTGTGTGTATGTGTGTGTTGTGAGTGTTTGTGTGTTTGTGTGTGTGTGTTTGTGTGTGTTCATGTGCGTGAGTGTGCGTGTGTTCATGTGCGTGTTAGTGTGTATGTGTGTTTAGATTTATATTAAAATTTAAAACCAATTAAAAGTTCAGTAACCTTTACGAAGACATATCCGAAGAATCCAATAATGGAGGATGAAAATAAAATTCTAAAGAATATTACATATCTATTTCATCCCCCCAAAGTACCCCCAAAATTCGTATAATTTATTCCGTTATTAACCAACGCGAATGTAAACACAGAAACAAAGACACTTCCAAATAATACAATAGATAATGAAAATATTATTCTAAAAAAAAACATTACATACCTATTTCATCTCTCCAAAAAGTACCTCCTTACCTTCGTATATATTTATTCATCACTCTTCCATTTTTTACGCAATAAATATATATTTCAAGTTTATATCCCTCATAAAATCAATATTCCTTGCTAACTCAGCATTTCGTATATCAATTCATGTAACTAAACTTCAACTTTAGCATTTGCGTGTAAAAAAAAAAAAAAAAAAAAAAAAAAAAAAAAATAAATATTTTGTCATGTTTATAAGGTCTAAAATCTGAGAAGTGCATGGAGAGGATTTTATACCAAGAAAGTTATTTATATAGACCTGGACTGAGAAAATGACTCAGTTTTAAAGGGAATTTTAAGTGGGATCTTCCATCATTTTATTTATATATTTATCTATCATTTTTTTTTTACAGCTATTGCCATCATCAGTATCATCTTTTTATTCTGATTATCGGCATTATCATAATAAAAAGATAATGATGCTGGTGATAATGATGACGATGACCCACTTTCTCCTCCTTTCCTCATCTTAAAGTCTTAACTCATCTCCCATCCTTTATCATCTATTCCCCCTCACCCCCCCCCCTTCCTCTTCCCTCTTATCCCCCAGTGTCAGGTTCTCTCCCCTCCTTTACCACCTATCCCCCTCACCTCCCTTCCTCATCCCTCCCGCCTCCTGGCCTCTCCAAGCACCTCATAAACATGGCCGCCTCACACTCTGTCACGAAATGCTAAAGGGAAGTTCAGGGTCAATAGCACAGCATCACTACAGCATATAGCACTGTGTTCTCTCGCTGGCAAAGCTTAGGGAGAGAAATGATTTTGTGTCTATAGTATTTCATAATTTTTTTCTTAACTTTA
>NW_020869460.1:192466-202466 GCF_003789085.1 Penaeus vannamei
AGGAGGGAGGGAGGAGGAAGAGGGGGAGGAAGAGAGAAAGAGAGAAGAAGGATGGAGGGAGGGAGGAGGAGGTGGCCAGACGTACACAAACCGAAGAGTCAAAGCAGTATTTATGCAAGCGCAAAGAACCATCAACTATCCCGCATAAGTGGCGAGTTTGCTGTTGACATTCGCTGAAAGGAGAGAGAGAAGAACGACCGACAAACACGGACGAATTCATGTGGTTTCTGGTGCATTGCGGGCGTGTGGTTTCGAGGTGGTTTCGTTGGTGGATGGGGGGGGGTTCCTGGTCGTGTTTTAGTGGGGTTTGGATTTGGTGTATGGTGTTCTCTTTTTTGGTATTTTTTTTTTTCTTGTTGTTCTCTTCTGTTTTCTTTTCTTTTTTCTTCTCTTTGTATGTTTTTGTTTATCTGTTTCTGTCGCTTTGGTTATTTGTTTCTCTTTTTGGTTCTTGTTGTGTCTCCCTTGTGGTATCATTTGGTTACTTTCGGTTTTCTATTTCTCTCTCTCTTCCTCTCTCTCTCTCTCTCTCTCCTCTCTCTCTCTCTCTCTCTCTCTCTCTCTCTCTCTCTCTCTCTCTCTCTCTCTCTCTCTCTCTCTCTCTCTCTCATTCTCTCGTCTCTCTCTCTCTCTGTCTCTCTGCTCTCCCTATCTCTCTGCCCCCCCCCCCCCTCTCTCTTTCCCTTTCCCTCATTCTCTCTTCCTTAGCAAAAGTCTCGTTCTTGTCTAGGATCCCGACAGAATTCTTCGGCCGAACAATCTTAGAAAACTTTTCTTATTGAAGCCTCCCTTTCCCTCCTTTCGTTTCGTAAAGATAAACAGAACAGAGTGTAGCTCAAAGACTGAACAGGAATGATAAAAGAGAATCGCTGTTATCTTTCTTGAACGTTAAAGATAAGATAGATAAGGGATGGTTTTAAACAGGGCAAAAGGAGAGTCGATAGCTTGAAGTTGTTGATTCTAAGTTAAATAAAATGTATTGGTACTTGTAAGGGAAGTTATTGATGATATTTTTATTAGAGGTACTATGAAAAGGGAGGTATAATGCAACGGTAAATGATCATACTATTCATTTATATCTTACAGGGAAAAAATTCAGTTATCTAAGAATTCATAAGATAATCTTCATGTTTGTTAACGTTATTCTTGTAGCCAATATGAATATACACACAAAAAAAAAAAATCTTTTTCTTTTCATCCATATTTTTCCAAATTACATAAAAAATGATAATGCAATATGGAAAACATTTATACCTAACCACACCCAAAACTGAAGGTTCTACTCGAAAAGAGCCTGACCCTTGCAAGAGCTGAAATATACTCAGCAACATACCTTGGTTATATTCTTTAAGTACAAAGAAATATTTCATTCAAGTGAGGTGTATAAGCGCGCCTTTCGTGGCTCTGAAGATCCTGAAGATGTTAAGGAGTTTTATATACTTAGTTATTTGGTCATAATGCTGTTGATGATAAAACGTGGGAGCAAGATCATCGGATAATATCAACTATAATGTTGAGAATGATAACGATGATGAAAATGATAATGATGATGATTATACTGATGATTATGATAATAATTATGATGATGATAACGATGAAAAATATAATGATGATATGAAGAAGACGGTAATAATGATGTTGATAATGGATAATAATGATACTAGTAAGGTGATAACGAGGATAATGATCTTGATATAATGATAATGATAATACTACGATGATATCAAATGTGATAATAACAACAGTGATATAATGATAATGATCGTACAATAATGATAACAAAAATAATAATAATGATAATGATGACCATGATAATAGCCACTGACAATAATGATAATCACGATAACCATAAAGATAATGATCATGGAAATGAAGAATAACGATAAAAAACAACAAAGAAACAACAACGCAGAGGAAACATGACCTAAAAGATATAAAAAAACAATGGTTGTTATTTGTAGGAATTTTCTTTGGGTATTTTTTCGTCCTTTTTTCTGCCAGTTTCATATATCCAATGACGTCACACACTTGGAGTGGTATAGCATTATGTTTCCCTCCATAAGGAAAGAGAGAAAGGAAAATAAATAATAAACGGGAGACAGAATGAATGAGAATAATATGAGAAAGGAGAGAAAAAAGTAAAAGAGGGAAGAAGAGGAGGGAGAGGGAGAGAATGAGAGGGAAAGGGAGAGAGAAAATTAATAAACTGGAGACAGAAAGACCCTACTTGGGAGGGGTAGAATGAATTGGAATAATATGAAAAGAGAGAGAGAAAAAAAGAGGGAAGAAAGAGAGGGAAAGGGAGAGAATAAGAGAGTGAGAAAGAAAAATAAATAATAAAATGGAGACAGAAGGACTCTACTTGGGAGGGAGAGAATGAATGAGAATAATATGAAAAGGGAGAGAAAAAAGTAAAAGAAGGAAGAAAGGGAGGGAGAGGAAGAGAATGAGAGAGGGAGAGAGAGAAAAAATGAATAAATGAAAGACAGAAAGACCCTACTTGGGAGGAGCAGGTTGAATGGGAATAATATGAATAAAGAGAAAATAAGAAGTAGAAAAGGGAAGAAATGAGGGAGGAGAGAGGAGAGAGAAGAGAGAAAAATGGATAACAGGGAAGTAGTAGAATGAATGCGAATTATTCTGAATAAAAAAAAAGAGAAGAGTAGAAGAAAAGATCGAGAGAGAGAGAGGAGAAGAGAGAGAGAGAGAGAGAGAGAGAGAGAGAGAGAGAGAGAGAGAGAGAGACGAGAGAGAGAGAGAGAGAGAGAGAGCGAGAGAGAGAGAGAGAGAAAGAGAGAGAGAGAGGAAGTGAGAGAGAGAAAGAGAGAGAATGAAAGAGAGAGAGATAGATAGACAAATAGATAGATAGACAGTTATCTCTCTCTCTCTCTCTCTCTCTCTAAAGAAGAAGAAGAAGAAGAAAAAAAGATAGACAAAATAGATAGACAAAATGATAGATAGACAGATAAATAGACAGTTATTTTCTCTCTCTCTCTCTCTCTCTCTCTCTCTCTCTCTCTCTCTCTCGTCTCTCTCTCTCTCTCTTCTCTCTCTCTCTTATATATAATATATATATATATATATATATATATATATAATATATATATATATATATATAGAGAGAGAGAGAGAGAGAGAGAGAAGAGAGAAGAGAGAGGGAAGAGAAAAAAATCCGGAAGAGGTGCGCTGCGCATGCTCGTCTCCTTTTGGCTTCCTTAAAGATGCACAGGACAAGAACTTTTGCCGAATCTGGTTTCTTCCATTTGCAGTCCTTCCTTTTTTTCTGCTTTTCTGGTCATCCTATTTACGTGTTTTTCTTCTTATTTTGGGATTCGTTCTGTTTGTGTGTGTCTATTTTTCTGTTTGTTTATCCTTTTTCTTTTACTTCTCTCTCTCTCTCACTCTCTCTCTTCTTCTTCTCTGTCTGTCTGTCTCTCTCTTTCTCTGTCTCATTCTCACCCTCACCCTCTTCCCCTCTCTCTCCCTCTCCCTTTCCCTCTTCCTCTCCCTCTCGCTCTCATTCCCTCTCTCTCCCTTTCCCTTTCCCTCTTCCTCTCCTCCTTTCCCTCCCTCTCGCCCTCTTTCCTTCTCTATTACATATCTCTTTAATTATCTTCGTGTCTACTTATGCTAATGTTGATTTTATCACTCTCGCTTCAATCACTATTTCACTTTTAATCAAGCTACCGCCATTAATACACTTTCTTCTTTTTTCTCCCTTTATCATTGTTTTCTTAATATTCCTTTCATTTATCTTATCAATATCATCTTGAAATATACACGTGTTATTTATCTATCGACAGCTATCTATCCATACTTGTTTATTTGTTTGTAAACATTTATTTATTCTCATATTTGCATTTATCTATTTATCTATTTATTCACTTATTTCCGCTATCGTGCCTTATTTGCGCTGTCGTATCTTGATATAGGTTGCAAAGATAAAACGAGTTAAATTATTTTTTGATTGCGTTTTATTTTATTTATTTGTTTCTTTGTTTATTTATCAATTCGTTTATATTTTTTACTTGCTTATTTACTTGCTATTTACTTAACACCTGATGATGAGGATGCTGATGAAATGATTACATGATGGGTCATGATGAAGATGAAGATGAAGATATGAATTATAACATGATAAATGATATTGTTAATGATAATCAATGATAATAGTCAATGATATATTCACCCAAAGGTAATGCATAACTAATAGTGATAATGATAATGATAATTGATATAAATGATAATGAATTAAAGTACTATTAATTTATAATACTGAAATTAATTATAAGCCAACTAATATAATATTAGTAGGATAATTATAATTAAATAAACAAATTATAATAGCTGCACCTTCTAGTAATGTATACACAGATGTACAACTTGCTACCCAGCTAATAACGAAAATACAAATACACCATATAAAGATAAAAATGTGATAACTTCACGCCTGTAATAACAGTAATGACAAAAAAAAAAAACAAAGTGATTAAAAAAATAAAAACAAACACCATAAGACGGCCCCCCAAATGAGACACACACCCTGCACGAGCGACCGGCCACCGAGTTGAACCACACAGCAACAGCGACTCTCTCTCTGTCATCAGAAGACGGGCCAGCATACGTGGAGAGACAATGGAGCACAAATTCTCCTGCAGTCGCGGTGCGAGAACGCGAGGGCGCATCGTGACAGGCTTGACTGCTGCACAATGAGTGTCTATACTATAATAACATGTATGTCGAGTGTATGAGGAGAGCCAGGCCTAGTTGTGACGGTGAGGAGAGGCGAGAGAGGAGTGCAAAGGGCTTGCAGTGCGTGATAAATTACGTGAGGAATAGAAGCTCGTTCATGGTCATATAGAGGACGTGATAACGGACAATCTGAACATACTCTCCGGTGGAGGTGTATTGATAAGATGAGAAGGAGGCGTGAAAAAAGTGAGGTGTTATTACTGAGGAAAGTGTGAAAGGTGGATTTATAATAGTGTTAAGAGGATAATTCATAAGTGGAGGTGTTATATCGAGCAGGAGGAGTTCATGATGTGGGTATGAGAGATAATAAAGAGAAGTGCGTGTTAACAGAACCTTACACTTGATGGTGGGTGAATAATGAGGTAAGAGGAACTGGCGCAAGTAGTCGGGCGTAAACTATTATGTGGTGAAGTAAGAGATAGCGAGTCGAAGAAGAGTCTGATCACATGGAGGGATAAGTAAGGAGTGAAGCAAAGGGAGCGATTGGTGTGAGAGTGGTATGAGTATAAGTCGCAGAGGTGAAAATGCGTACAGGAGAAATAAGAGGTGAAATGAGAGTAGAGAGGTAAGTGAGAGAAATCGAGGAGGTGAAAACTAAGGTGCATATAGGAGGACTGATAAGAGAACTCTAGATACCTACTGGAGGCATTAAGTATAAAGGACCCGGCATAATGCAAAGCTGTGTCCTTGAGGGAAATAGACTATGCTAGTGGAATAAGAGGTGATAATGGAGATATACATCATATTAATTGTGTAGCAAGATTAAGGTGGTGGACTAGATGCGGTCAGTAGGAAGAAGGAAAAATATGGATAGCTCCTAGATATCCTAGAAAGGATATAGTGGTGCAACAGTAATCCTGGTAACATATTGTTGGGAGGTATAATGGACGGAGAAGCAAGTGATGATTGGAGCCTGTGAAGTGAGAGAGTAGAGGCGATGAGGCTCGTCAACTAACAAAGTGACAAGAGAACGCTCAGTGCCACTGGAGGGAGTGAGAAGAGAGGTGTTAAGGAAGAGGAGAAAAAGTGCTGCAAGAGTGGTAGAGGCAGTGCAATAGGCGTGTACTAACGAGAGATGCGGCGTTTAAGAGAATCATAGAACAGCGCGTGGGAACGAATAAGGAGAGGTGGAATATAGAGCGTAAGGGTGAGGTGGTGTGTGATGTTTCCAGGAAGATTATATGTTTATGTTAGCATGTAGAGAGTGTGAGAGCGCGAAGATAGAGAGGAGTGCGAAGGCAGGAATCTAAACGCGGTCGGAAGTATCCGAGGGGTTGGCGCGATGGGTGTATCAATGTAGCGGGATTTATAGAACCTGACACTGCGGTGACAAGTGATGTGCGAAGAGGTGATACATAGTAAAGTGAGTCTCTATTATATTTTCGGCGGTAGGAGGGTTTGCAGTGTGACCTCGTTAGTAGAATAAAAGGTAATGGGCATTGCAAGCCTTATGGGCACTGAGGGTATTAGATTACAAATGATCAGAGGATTAGTACATGAACCAGGATGAATTGAGTCTGGACGGGACTATCTGAAATAGGTCTGTGTGCAAATTAAAGGACTGGTAACAGTTTGCATTCTTCGTACATGCTTTGTTGTCAGCATTTAGGGTATAGAAGGGAATGTACGGTGTGTGAAAGTGAGAATGCCAGGGGTAATAGGTAGATGCAGGATAGTGTGAGTATTACTGACACCGGGTGTGGCTGATAATGATAGGAAGACTGGAACACAGGCGTGAGGCGAGCGCAAAGGTTGAGTTTAGTGGGCTATAACTGTGTAAAAAGGACATAGTGATTTCGAATGATATAAGAATGAGCGGTGCTCAAGACGAGTATATACACGCCTGGGTGCACACTACAGTAAAAGGTAGGTGATATTGTTGCAAATATGAATTAAAAAGGAAGGGTACGAAGTAAACTCGATTAACACTGGATGAGAGGTGCAAAAGATAAAGGCGAAAGGAAGAGATGGACTGAGATATGAGGCTGGTAGAGGGTAGACATATTAAAAACATGGTTGTGAGAGGTATAGTAAAGGAGGGCATATAGATTGCCTATCAGGACATACCTGAATGAAAAGGTGGGCACTAGAGAGGATGATGAGTGGTTATGTTTGTGGCAGTCGGATCATGAAAGCAACTACACGGCAAAATTAATTTGCTCCAGTATAAAGCGAATGAGTGATATGATACTGACGAGTAGAAAGTACTGGTGGAAGTGTTCTACGTGGATAATGCCGTATATAAAGGAGGCGAGTAATGTACTGAACCAACTTGGAAGGTGCACCGTATGGTACCAGAGGTATAGGGGCTCATGATGACATCAGCGCTCAGAGATACATGGATTAAAGGTAGGCGATGTGACGCTACCGAGCTCATCCGGAATGAGGTAAGTGAGCGAGAGTATCGAGTACTCGCGGAGACCTGAGGAGTAGGAGTAGCATACAGAGATAGATGGGCAGAATAAGAGTGCGCTAAGATGATGACTCCGGCACAAACAGTGAAAAACGAGGTAATAAGAATCAGAAGAGAGGAAAAGAAAAAAAAGCGACAAGGAACGGAGTGGAAATATGACAATAGAAAATAAGTCATAAAAGAGGAGGAGAGAGAAGAAAAAATATAGAAAAGAAAAGAGAGGAGAGAAGAGGAAAGAGAAACGAAAGTTAAGAAATTATTAAAGGAGAGAGAAAGAAGAAGAAGGAAAGGAGAAAAAAAAAGAGAGCAGACAGGAGAGAGGGAAGGAGAAGAGAAGGAAACGTGGAAAGGAAGCAGAGAGCGCTTGAAGAGTAGAAGAGAAGTAGAACGAGTTTGGAAGAAGATCATAGAAAACAAGAGAGAAGAAGAAGTAAAGCGACAAACATAAAAACGACTAACCAAAGCGAGACAAAGCGATAAGAATTAAAATATAGAATTATTTGAGTATGGATTTACAGAGCGACGAGATTTCAGAACGCACAAAAAATGAGAGAGATTGGTAAGCAGGATAGACCGGAGGCACTAGAGAAACACACAGAGAAAGGAGCATAAATAAAGAAATGAGATTCAATTGATTGTTACTGAGTAAGAGTGTGGATGTGATGAGT
The DNA here is from genome assembly GCF_003789085.1 of Penaeus vannamei. NCBI lineage: Eukaryota > Metazoa > Arthropoda > Malacostraca > Decapoda > Penaeidae > Penaeus > Penaeus vannamei. The sequence continues at coordinate 200,300 of NW_020869460.1, forward strand.
TTTACAAACAAGTTGGATTAAGATAAACTGCAGAATATAGTGTTAAATTGTGGAGCATTATAATGAAAATAGACGAAAAAGTACACACAACGTAAAGACATAAGTTGACTGAACTCTCATAATCATTCCGTATGGAGAAAATTTATTCCGCTTTTATATAAAGTGTGAGCAACAAGTTACATATAAGTTAAATACTCAATTTTTATAGAAAACAGGCTTAAGGTAAAAAGTAAGATAGTAGAGAGTAATGAATGAGATGAAGAGAGAGTAAGAGGAGAGGAGATAGTAGATAGAGACGAAGAGATTATATAGCAGAGGAGTCGAAGAGAGAGAAGATGAAGAGGAGTGAAGAGTGAAGAGTGAAGAGAAAGAAAGAGAAAGAGTAGAAGACACTCGAGAAGTTGAATATAATAAGCTTTAAAATAAAAGATAGCTAGGTGAGCAAGAGGTAATTGAGAGGAAAGTCCATACCATCCGCAGTGGAATGTGAGATGTTATCCAACCTCCATTTATTTATCTCCCCTTCATTTCCTTCCTCATACGCCTTTTATCCACCCCTTCCTCTCCTCTCCCAACCCTTTCCTTCCTGGCCTTCCTCTCTTTCCCCTACTTCCTTTCTCTACGTCATACGACCCTTGCCTTCGCTTACACGCCTTTATCACCGCTTTTCTCTTGCTCCCCCCTCTTCCCTTCCCCCCTTCTTCATTTTCCCCTTCCTTCCTCACACGTCTTTATTACACCTTTTCTCCTCCCCCCTCTTTCGCTTCCGTTCTTTTTACCTGTTCTTTCTCATACACTTTTATCATCCCCTTCTTTTTCCTTCCTCTTTCGCTTCCCGTCTTCCCCCCTTCCTTTTCTCGCCTCTATCGCTCTTCCTCTCCTTCGCTCTTACGCAGAATTAATCTTCTTCGTCATTTACTCTACATACCTTTCGCTGATGAGAAAGACGGTCATGGTTTGGATCGAGAACCTCTGCGTGGTCTGGTGGGGTGTGTTAAGTGATGTTTGGATCCGAGAAACTTTTTTCGGTGGTTTGATGGGAATGGGATGGGGGGTGGGGTGGGGGGGGTGTAAAGTGATGTTTATGGATCGAGAACCTCTTCGTGGGATTTAGGACGTCGTGATGTTTTGGATCGAGAACGTTTGGGTCGTTTGGTGGGTAAAGTGATGTTTTGGATCAAGAACCTCTTCGTAGTCTGACTTGATGGGACGTCGTGATGTTTTGGATCTAGAACCTCTTGGGCGTCTGGTCTTTAGGCGAATAAGGACGTAAAGTGGAGAATGTTTCGGACTCTGAACCCCTCGATGTTTTAGTATAGCTTAACGTCAGGTGGATATTTGGATCGAGAACCTCTTGTCGTAAACTGGACCAGAAACACCTTGGTACTCTTGACGTCACGTGATGAAACCTTCCCCCCCCCCCCTCTCCTCCTTAGAACCCCCCCCCACCTCCTCCTCCCTCCTTAGCCCCCTCCCCCCATCCCTCCTTAGCCCCCCCCCTCCCCCACTCTCCTCCTTAGCCCCCTCCCTCCCCCCACTCTCTCCTCCTTAGCCCCCCCCCACTCTCCTCCTTACTCCTTAGCCCCCCCCTCCTCCCCGTGTAGATATTAGACTTTCAATATTCTATTTTGAGCGTCGGGAAGATGGATGGCAGAGTCCCCCGTCTTCTAATTGGTTGTAAAGAAAACGAATTGTAATGACGAGGTTAAACCGTGATGGAAAACGTAATAATGTTGTTGCATCGTTAAAAAAAATTCCGAAGAGGATGAATTACCTTCTCTAAACTGTTTTCTGGACGGGGCGTTCGTTGTATCAGGTTAATTACCGTCTTTTGCGATGATGAAATGCGATAATGAAAGAGGGAGAAAATAAGACTAATTTAAAAGGACGACATTATGAATAAGTTGACTGATGACTTGGAATAGACACTATTTAGCAAGATCGTCTTTATGAATAAGTTGACTGATGACTAGGGGAAAAAATCATTAGCTATAACATATTTACTTATAAGTTAACTGATGACTATGTTCAGTATTCGGATTCCACCCTTGTTGATATTTCGCCTTACTTCTTAAAGAATGTCGTAAACTTGAGCAACATTTTATGGGCGGGGAAGGTAACGTAGCTGAAATATTATGTATTTTGCACAAAAGCTTTACATATTGTT